>PVIC010006048.1:0-55437 GCA_004025085.1 Thryonomys swinderianus | reverse complement strand
AAAAAAAAAAAAAAAAAAAAAAAAAAAAAAAAAAAAAAAGAAAGAAACTTTCCTTACTCAATTACATGGCTCCTACACTATCTACTTGGAGATTTTAAAGTTGCTAAAGTTCCTTACTGAGTGATGGCCACCCCATCCTGAGCAGGAGTGTGGTGTGTTTCCCTTAGCCCGTGTACTATACATGAGTGGAGGACGCACATCCTCCTTCTGTGTGGAGATCTATAGTTTACAGATTTGCACAGGTATTAATAGGAGTAGCCTACATCAGACTCTCACTGATGTAGACTTCTGTGTATCATTCAGTAATCATGGGCCTCAGCCCTCAGCTTCAGCCCATAACTGTTGGGTGTTTGACATTTCCTTCCTTGGAGAAGGAATGAGTGTATTCATTGTACAAGAAAGAGACTAAACTGATTATGTGACTAATATTACTAAGGTTTATGACTGTGTCCAATTTTACTCTCCTTCTGGAGGACTAGAAAGATCATACTTCTCTGGACAGCATTTTATCGCCTTCTGGGTTCAACCTTGATACATCAATTTCTTTAACCACTGATACCGTGTGTGTGTGCGTGTGTGTGTGTATGTGTGTGTGTGCGCATAGCATGGCATGTCAGAGTACAGACATGAAAAGCCCACTGTCACTTTTCTTTCTGTATTCTAATGTAGCTGTAGGATGGTCAAATCATATAAGTCTTGATTTCTGAGGCACCAAATAGAGAACATTTGCTTTAGAGGATTTTCTAAGCCAGGGTTGGTGATGTATACCAGTAACTCTAGCACTTTAGGAAGCAGACGCAAGAGGATTACAAGCTCAAGTCCAGCTCATGTAATTAATTTGTGACACAGTCAAAGAAGTCTCTGACTCAAAAAGAAAAAAAAATGGTGATATAGTTCAGGGCGAAGACACTGGGTTTAATGGCTACTACTGTAGGAAAAAAAAAGGACTGTCCAAACTTACTGTAACATTTTTGTGTAAAAATCTTCTATTTGTGTTTAACCACCAAAATTGTCAGCCCAGCACAGCCTAGATTTTTAGTGACTTACTGACTACAGAACACTGTTATGCACTCTTGAGTTTAAAATGACTTATTATGAACTCATCCCTAAAAGTTCTACAGATTCTTTATATACTTAAACATTTAAATGCCAAAGGCACAGGCAAGTGTCAGGTTGTGTAACAAGAATTAGATATAAAGGTCCCCAGGTAAGACTTATTCTCTTTGTTCCAAACAATTGCCCTACATCTAACAAAAGTGCTAATAGTTGCACTGGAAAGAAATTACATATGCATATGTATATATGTGCGTATATATAACACATACACAAATAATGAAGTAACACTATAGGCAACAAATACATTAAAAATTAATAGGCCAGAAACACTCAGTATTCTGGGATTCAACTATAGAAAAAAACTAAGACACATCCAGTAATAATGTATGAGTAGCATTTAAAGTAAGTGAAAATGTGGGAAATCAGATATTCCAGGGTTCATACTGGTAGGTACAAAAAAAAAATATGCCCATTCAGTGAAAGTTAAGGCATACAAGCAAGTCTATCGGGCCAAAGTTTGAACTGAGTGAAAAGACTGTCAGATGACAAGGAAGGTAGAAACTTATATGCACAGATAATAGAAGAAATAGAAGAATTGGGAGCCCCTCTAGGATTCTGAGCAGAAACGTGATTTGATTTGCTGAAAACATATTAAGGAAGACTGATTTGGTAATGGATTGTGGGAAGAGGAAGAGCGGTATGTGTGAAGGCAGAAATTCTGGGTAGACAGCTGTTAAATTGGAAATGAGATGACCGAAGTTTGTGTTGAAGAAATGGACGACTGTGAGAGAATCCATGTATACTGAAGGGGGAATCAACAGAGCAGGTTGGGGGAAGGAATTTCCAGCAAAAAAATCCAGCAGAAAGCACTTCTGAAGCCTGGGCACCTAGAAGAGAATGATGTGAAAGAATGTTCAGCAAAAAGAAAGCTGGTTTTGGAAAGATGATGGAGATTTAGTTGAAGAGATGTGGAGCTTGAGGTGATGGTATAGAGCTTGAGGTGATGTACATAGGTTTCTGCATTTCCAACTTCCAGCACTGCTTTTATGCTAAAAGGCTTTAATAATGGGGTTCAGCAAAAAGGGTCAGGGCTCAGAGAGATGGACTTTGGATATCTGTCTTAAGAATGATGAGAACGTGATGTCCTAGTAAAACTAACGCACTTTAAAGATAAAAAAGAAAACCTTACAAGGTTTTAAGCAAAAAAGATCAAATAACTTACAAGATCAGAAGAATTAAATTGTCATCAGACATCTTAGAAAATCATGCAAAGTAAGACAACAATAGAGCAGAATTTTTTTAAAAACTCAAGAAACTTTGAACCTACAGCTTTATAATCAGGCAGACTTTCTTTCAAATGTCAAGTGTACACAGCAGAAGTTTAAGATAGAAGAACTTAGGGAACTGTGCATCCATGAGGGCTTGTTAAGTTATTGGTAAATGAACTTCACCACAAAACAACTGGTCAAATTTCAGAGGAAAAATAAAGGTAGTGTGCACATAAATGCTTATATTGAAATACATATTTCCATAGAAAATCCATTACTATTTTATATCACATTAATAGCTCTAAGGAAAAAATCATAACATTATTCTCCTAGATGCTAAAAACGCTTGTGATGGTGTTTAATACCTATTTCTGGTGAATAAAATCCTAAAGAAATTAAGAATAAGAAATACCTTTTTGATATCAATCAATTTATAGATTTATATATCACTTTGCTTATCTATCTAGATGGCTATGGATTATGTCTACCTACCTTCTTTAGTTCCAAAATCAGTACCTTGGCTCAGTTCTCAAGGCATTGTCACTAATATCAGAAACAAAGAAAGTATGCCCTTTATCGCTACAACTCAACACTGTGCGGATGGCACTCAGCCAGGATAATCAGACATGAAAAATTAATTAGAAATATAAAAATAAAACTACTTCTACGGGCATATAATTCAACAGTGTACCTGGAATGGCAATGATAAAGATAACTCCAATAATGAATGAAATAACTAAAATAGCAGGACATACAACTACCACAAAAATCAATAGCCCTTCCATACACAAACATCCACTTAAAGGGCACAACGGCAGAGAAATCCCATTTGTACATAGGAACAAAGACAACCAGTTACTTAGAAACAAACCTAACATGTTAGCCTGACCAGGTTACTTTAGCGGTACGTTAGTCTGTCATTTGAATGTAAATTATAGATTAGATATTGGTATTTTATCAATGTTAACATTCACACTTAGATAATTACACTCTGGCTTTTAGAAGAGTATCCTTGATTTGGGGAGGTTTATACTTCAGTTTTTAGGAGTAAAGGACTCATACTGACAACTTATTTCCAAACATTTCAGAAAAAACCTTTTATACGTCTGAAATTATTTCAAAATTAAAACCTTTAAAAAGAAATGTCAGCATGGAGAAAGCAAACTGTGGTCCTGGTCATGGCTTTATAGATGATGGTATAACAGGATGGATTATTAAGCAACCACGTGGAGACTCTGAGCTACATCTAAATGTGCAGAGGCACAGGCTCGGTCTTGGCGAGTGGATAAATGACACACTGTTGACAGTGGTGTCTTTATGAAGGATGAGTGCTCCCCACGCATGCTCTGCTCTCTCATCATGCTTATGATGCCTTCTGTTATATCATGATACAGCACATGGTCCTCACCAGTAGCCCCTCTTTTTCCCAGCTTTCAGAACCATGAGCTAAATAAACTTCTGTTGTTTACAAAATACCAATTTGGTAGCCGTCTGTTATTGTGAAGAATGGATAAAGGCAAGGACCAAGGAAGATGAGAAAGAGATAGTCAAGCAGAGACCCGAATAGTGGGAGTGCTGGTCTAATAGTGATCAATGAGGAAGACCACTGCAGGCAGAAAGAGTCTGTGCAAGGGCCATAAGGGAGTTAGGAAAAAGGAGTCAGTGTTGGCTGGAGTGCAGTCAGTAAGGAAGTACGGGTTTAGCTAGCAAGCAGTGGATGGAACAGGTCATTGAGTATTTTGGCTTTGAGTGACGTGTTGCCAAGTCAGAAACAGAGGAGTGGAGGAAGAGTGTGTTCGTATTGCCATTGAGAGTTTGGAATTCAGCCACAATTCTATGATGGGAAAGTACTATTCCTTACTTAGGGTTAGTATTTTAACTTCTGTCTTCCACAGAGAGCGTCTAAGGTTTTTATGAAACAGAGAGTTGGAAGAGATCTGAGTTGAGGCAAGACAAAGTGTCTTAAACCAGGTTAAATCAGGGTAGTGTGAGTAGATCACTCTGGTTGTTGAGTAGAGGACAGGATGTGGCAGATACACAGGTGGACTTTGCAAGTTGCTTGGTCGAAAGCAAGAGAGGCACAGGCTGGGATGCTGGCTCTGAAAGGGCCCATGATGGATATGTTAAAGGGTAGGGAATGAAACAGCAGTGGACTTGGATGTGGGCAGTGAAGAAACACAGATGCCACAGACCGTGCATAGTATGTACGTTTGTGCTGGGACAACTGAGTGGCTGCAAGTTAGTACCACTAGGGAAGAGCAGGCTGCAGTTAAAGACCCGGGCCACAGTTAGGACCTCTTGCCTCCCCACTATGTAGATGTGCAATCACAAAGAAGGATCTACCTTGAGAAATGTAAGGTTTCACTAAAGGAGGCTCCTGAAGTCTAAAAATGTCCCAGAGGTTCAGAAAAGGCTAATATGACCTAATTTAGCCAGAACAATAGTTTGAGGACAAATACCTAGAAGCCTCCTAGTACTCTTCAGCTTTATGAAGAAGGGCAGCAAAGGCTCTTCAGTCTGTTCATTCAGTCCATCATCACTCTTCCTGCCCAGGGTTGCCAAACACCCAGCTGGCCTAAACTCTAGCCACACGGGGCCTCCTCTGTGGATTCTGGCTTAGGGTTCATCACCTCCTTGCTGTGCAGCTGTCCACAGTTTGGCTTCTCCTTGTCTCATCCTGACCCATGTCTTCATCTGCACAAGGATACACTTCTGTCGACTCTGCCCCGCCCCATCTGGACATGGCTGGTGTCTGTGCTGTGACCTGTACACTGAATTCGAATGAATTCAGTCCACTGTGTCCAATTGCTGTTGATAAAAACCCAAAACACTATTATGCTTCTCCTAGAATTACTCTCCCAGGGCAGAAGCAAGAATGATTCGCTGAGCAGTAGATAAAGAGAACAAGAATCTGACACTGAGCCTATTCAAGAAATGAATACTTTATAAGCTCTGGCCCCGCTGAAGTCAGCCTGCACATTTATGAGTTGCTGGTGGAAAGGCCTTCAGGTATGCAATATGAACAATCTGCTGTTAACCTTGGGAAAAAAATTACCTCTCTCCAGCACTGTTCTCACACTGCATGCATCTTCCCACTGATACTCTGGAGTATAGGCAAATGGGCCATTCACAGGACGTACAGGATAATCACAGGATGTACAGGGTGATCAACTCCAAAGGCTGCCTCTGAGGGAAAAACACCTGGCTTTATTTCATCCGGTACTTCTTTGTTGAGGGGATGACTTACCCTGAGCCCACTCTGGCATATTGTCACAAAGGGTCGTACTCATCTTCAGTGCTCTGGTTGGATGAGGAAATCGATGGAGCAAAGTGCAACAAGGGCCACAGCTGAGTCTATCAGGAGCACCGTGTCCACAAGCTCACTTAACTCACTCAGCTCTGCAGTCTGAGCTGCTTCCCAGGTCCTGCAAGGGAGCCAGCCTTGGGGAGACAGGTAAAAGCCAAGGGACCTTAGCCTGTTGGCCACATCCCTCTCTGGAGGGAGCCGCATACAGAAGTCCTTTTGTGTGTTTATTTTGCTTCTTAGGTTTATTCTCGGAAGCAGAATACCAAAGCAAAAGGAGGTCTGAGTAAGGTCAGACACACAAATGGAGTACCGTGAGGGGTCCTGACCCTTGTTTATTTTGTCAGTGCTCAGATGAGGGTAGGCTCGTCTTCTAAAGCATCTGTCACTTCTCGGTGAAGACGTGAAATCTCCTCCAGTTGGCTCTTTGAAACATGCACCATGTTACTGCTATCTACAATCATGATCAACCTCTCCCCACCAGTTCCTCCTCCCTCCTTTTGCCTAGTTTCATGGTAGAATTTTTACCTCAATCTCTATTTCTTGGGAGGACTAGGGACTCTATCTCCAACTCATCTTCCAAAATTTATTTCCTGTGGCCTTTCCACAGCTGTCCTGTGCTCTGGTCATTTTTCTGCCAACCCTTTTCATCCTGCTAGTGTTTCCATGTCTATGCCTTTGTTCACAAGGCTCATGAGACCTGAGATATCCATCTTATCTCTTTTTCTTTTCTTTTTTATTTTTCAGGACTAGGGATTGAACTTGAGCCCTTGTGCTTACAAGATAGTTGTGGTACAACTTGAACCAATTCCTGGCCCTACCACCTTATCCCACAGCTGGCTTATCATATTCTTCCTACTCGACAAGATGCATTTCAACTCCTATCTCTTAGAGGAATCTACTTAAAATGTTCTTATTCAATGGCCAATTTTTCTTAAATTAAATCCCCCCAGTCATTCTGGGATCTCCTTCATGGCATTTTCCATTCACTTGACAGGTTTTAACTTCCTGTCTTCCGGAGGGTAGACACTGTCTTTCTCATCTGTACTCAACTAACATTTGAATTTCATTGAAAGAGACATGGTTGCATTGGCACTTTTGGGTCCCCAAGTGGCACAGGACACCAGGGCACTGAGAGGTCCTTTACAATGCCTCTTCCAGTTCAGGTGTTCCTTATCAAATGATTTTCCTCCTCAGTTGTGAGACAACCTTGCCTCAAAATGTAAGGTAGGGCTGGAGGATTAGCTCAGTGGTTCCAGCGCCTGCCTCACAAGCACAAGGTCCTGAGTTTGATCCCCGGTAGCCACATACAATGCTGGGCATGGAGACTCACACCCACCAGCAATCAATACTACATACCACAGTGCCAGGCGTGGTGGCTCATGCCTGTAATCCCAGCACTCGGGAGGCAGAGACAGGAGGATTGCTGAGTTCCAGGCTTACCTGGGCTACATAGTGAGCTCAGAGCCAGCCTGAACTACAAAGCGAGACCCTGTCTCAAAAAAAAAAAAAAAAAAAAAAAAAACGTAAGGTAAAGCAAATTAATGTCAGAAATGGAAATGACCTTGAAGACTATGAGGGAACTTTACCATAAAAAATCATACCAAGGCTTCTCAAATGTTAATGTGTATGTGAATTACCTGGAGTTCTTTTTAAAATCCGATTTTGATTCACTCAGTCTAGGTGGGGCTTGAGAATCTGCATTTCTAACCAGATCCTGAACGATGCCCTTGTTGCTGGCCCTTGTGTTATTATCAAACTGTAATGCAGAGCAACAGAAATGGCTGCCTGGCTTGAGTGCTGAGTGCTCTGCTCCATGAGCTTCTCCTACAACCTCCACAGTAGTCTTAGAAGGCAGAGGTCGTGGCACAATGACTTGTTCTTGAGTTAATGTCATAGAGGTCAAGGTCACATAGCAAATGGTGGAGCCAGGAGCTGAGTGTGTCTGACCCCACAGAATTTCTTCTTTTTGCTATTGTTTCACTCCACAATCATGTAATGGGAGAAATTTTTGTCACTATTCGGAGAGGAGTATGACTAAGGTTGAGGCCACGACTCTAGGCAGGAGGGGCTGGGGTTTAGTTTACTCTGTTCATCTGTATAGAAGCAATACCCCAAAATAACATGGGTAGGGTCCCCTTTATGGTGTCCTGAGAACTGTGATCTTATGCTCCATTTCTAGGCCACCTTGGAATCCTGGGAGCTATTAAAGGAGAGGTCATTTGCTTCTGGTTAAAGCCTACACATTAGCACAAAGATGCCAGTCCTATCAACGTCTTGAGATTTGACTTAGCTCCACAGCTCAGCCATCCAGATATGTGAGACTCTTGGCAGCAAGCACAGGGAAGAGTAAATGCCAGGGGCTGACTCCTAGGAGGGGAGATTCTTAATTCAGATGACCAGTCAGTGCCAAGACCAATGCCAGGAAAAGGGATTATACTGGCCATCAGGCTGCTCCTGGGGCAAGCTTAGCCAAGAGTCATGGCAAGAGAAAGCTTAGATTTGCCACTAGTAAGGGGTTAGAAAGCAAGGTAAACAGCAGCCCAGAGGATGTAAGACTTCTGTCTGGGCAAGCCAGATTCTGGGAAAACAGAAAAACTTATCAGTCTGTTCCCAAAGAGAATTTAAAGACAGCACCAAGATTTAGGATACAACAGGCTTCACATCAGTCTCCCCCAACTGTGCCACCTGTTAGAAAGCAGACTCAGGTTAGAGGATGCTGAGCCTAAGTAAGGCATCCATGAACCCAAAGCTGAAAGAGGCTTCCCTCTGTCCCACAGAGATCTAGCCAAGATCTACCCAAGTCACTCCTCTGCTGCAGGTAACACCCGCAGCCTATAGAGAAGAGCTGAAATTCCTCATAACAAAAGGACTTTCAGTCTTTCTGCTTATCTTTACCCTCTATATTAGCCCAGAAGATTGACTCAGTAGAATGGTGTGGCACCTACATAGGCCAGGAGCAATAGGCCCACAGGCAAACATTAAACAGGCCACATATGAGTCAGATCCAACACAGGACCTGGTGGATGGGAACCTTTGTCTGTGACATCATTTATTGAAGTAGCGTGACGGGTGACAGGGTGAGTAGCATTTGAAGACACAAGTTAATGTGTTATTTCAATAAACAACTCTTTCAGAATGAGATAATGCTAAGGGAAAATGCCAATTGGTGCCAACATCAGTGCAAAGAAGAGAACATTCTGGCCACAAGTTATCCTGACCAGCTTGTAGCTTGGTCACCTTGTAGCCTGGCTTTGCAGTGCCAGGCATGTTGCCTCCAGTAGGAGGTCTGACAGCAAACTAGGTGCTGCTACCCTTGAGGAAGACTTTGTGGGTGCCTTGAAAGTGGATCCAGGACACTACAGTCCTCTTTTTAAATCTGCATGGCTTAGTGGCTGCTGAACCTAGGTGGGTACCGAGTCCTGAGCCAAAGAGAGGAAAGTCACAGCACCCATTCTGTTTCTGTAGGGTGATGGGTATTCTTGTTGACAGAACCCACAGGCAAAGAACCTTATAAAACAGTTGCCTATAAGTAAAATGGCTGAGCTTGCAAACAGAGGTGTCCAACTGAGAAACTCTGGAAGGTGTTTCACTGAGTTTTGTTTGAATGGTAGTTATGCTGAGAGATGGCTTCAATGGATGATGAGGGTAGAGCTCATTCTCGCAGATCCATGATTGTTTCTGACACAGTGTTTTTCTAATCACCCACTGGGTGAGGCTGATTCAATTATAACAAAATGTGAAATTGTATTTATGTCACATATTTTCCTAAGGGTAATTCTCCTAAAGGTCTTCTTAGGACCAGTCTGATGTGCTGGCCAGGGTCACATAAGCTGGACATACGCAGTTAATACTGCATGAGCACATGCAATGCTCAGTATTCAGCCATTAATCATCAACCAATAGGCACTGGCCCATAGAAAGTACTCAAACCGAACTACCAGGAGATGGCTTAGAACTCTGGCAGTCTCAGTTACAATCCCAAGAGTTCCCTCCACCTCCACTCTGGTCCACTCCTCTCCCCAGCCCTCCTTCATGGAGAAATTCGGGAAAGAATGCAAACAGGCTGTACTGGCTTCACAGAGGCCATTCTCAGGCAAGTCATGCCCAACCTCTCTCTTGTGCATCCGCCCACACTGTTGCCATGGAGACTGGACGCCATCTGAGCTCTATGTTTTCCCTGGAGTCCAGCCTTCAAATATCTTAGTATATTCCAACCTACTCAGACCCCCGGCTCCCCAGACTGTGAACGTATCTACTCTGGATTGCTTTAGCTAAATGGTGCAGGGGTCTCTGCCACACTCCACTAATGATCTGACAGATCTTGCTTAAATCTTTATGTGGGAGTGGCAGCCTGTGGTTCCACAAGACCCTATGCATCCACATCTCTCCTTCCTTTCCTAGAAAAGAACCACTGATTTCCAGCCATGCATGAGTCAAAATATGCTCAGACGAATTGGCTGGAGGCAGAGGTGAGCCTGGCCCCAGGTCTGCAGGTGGATCGGACTACCTGGTGGGGTGGGAGGCGCCACGGGAAGTCAGCGCTGTACTCTGTGAGCAGAGCGCACACAGTGCACTCTGAGAAGCAGAAACATGCAGAAGCTGATGCAGGATTCCAAACACGGCTTTTATTCACTCCTCTGCTTCATTCAACCACCCACGTCCTTAGTTCTCCCTCAGCCCCCAATCATTTTTCCAATCTAAATCACCTCGGACATCTGAGATACCCTGCAACCATAACACAACCCAGTGTGCTCTCATCCCTGCCTTTTCTTGTCTTTCCATTTTGTTCTCATTTGACTACTCACTTAGAATCACTGGCTAAAATCTGTGTGTTTTCTAGCCTTGAAAACCGATTCCTGGTTTTCTTTCTTTTCAGGAAGTGAGAGGTAAAACAGGTGCTGTTAGTCCAGCCTGCAGAATTTCCTAAGTGCTACTGCTGCTTCTGCTCAGGTTCGAGGGCCTGGGCTGCTGTGGCGCCACCTCTCCGCCCCTTTGCTGAGATTTCCGGAATGGAACGTCACTATCCCTGCTTTGTTCTCATGACCTGCCCTACTGCACTCGCCCCTTTCTCAGCATCCACTCCCCTCCCTTACACCCACGGCTCAGACCTCAGGGAGCATCTGACTGGCCGGCTGAGTTGGCCGTATCCAGCCTGACCTTCAGAGACTGTCATTCAGACAGAAGAAGGTACCCATCAGGGTCCTTTGGCCGGTCCGGGAAGGTCCTGACGCAACAGCAGCTTCTTTCATTCTCACCTGTCCCCACGGCCCAGGTGACCTCCTGGGACCATCCAGAGCCTCAAAGCTCTTGTGCTCTGCTCCACACACACTGACCTCGTCCCTGCTTCCTCACACCACAAGAATGCTTCCGGCCCAGCTTTCCCGTGGCTTCTGCCCGAGGGGAGGACTCTGCTCAGTCATCCACTGCCCTAAGACAGCTATCCTGTGAGCAGCTTCTGTGACAGCACCCTCGGTACTCTTCCTTGCTTGAATTTTTATCCTTGAATATATTGTCGAGAATTTATTCCGTCTGCTTCCCCCCAAGGAAATGTGAACTCCATAAGGATGAATTCTTATTTGTTTACTTTTGGATATTTCTTGGCATATAACAAGCCTCATTAAATATTTGTCAAGTATAAAAAGTTCTATAGCTTGGAGTATTTGGTGTTTCAGGCTGAACTGCCCACAAGAGGAAGGAGTGAGAGTGGGAAGAAAGCATGCAGCTGAGGTTTGATTAAGAGTTGTTGTGTTCTGTTTAAAAAAAAATCAAGATCTGTAGCTGGACTCCATGCATTGCAGGTATGAGCATGCCAGCCCCTGAAATGGCTCCCAGTGATGTTCTCCAGAAATACTTGTCCCTTTACAGGTAACCTTTTTCCCTGAAAGGGACTGTCTTGTATAACTATAAGATTTTATGAAAGTGATACTGTGCAATCAAACCCGGATGTGAAAGACATTGTGGCTTGTACTTTTCTCTTTCTTGGATCACCCATTCTGAGGTCACCCAGCCACCAAACTATACCATTCAAACAGCCCACGGAGAGGAAGTCACCCGGAGACCTCCCACCAACGTCAGCACCAGGTGAGGACTCCACCTTGGAGGCAACTCGTCCAGCCCCAGGCCAGCCTTCAGATGCGGCGGCCCGCCCTCACTTTGTGACTGCAGACCCACAAGAGACCCGATCTCAGAAATGTCCAAATCCCCAACCCATGGAAACTGGGTGAGATAATGTTTACTCTTGTTTTTAAATGCTTTTAGGATAATCTGTTTTTACAGCTATAGTTAACTGTCATGAAACGGATGGAATGGGGCTGGCAAACTCAGGTTTGTCTTTATCGGTGGTTCACTGTGTAGCCCATATCCCCTCAGTCCCAGTTTGATTCTGCAACTCTTAGCAGCCACAAATGCCACCTGTATCCTCAATAAACTTTATTTAGACACAAATAGACACAACAGAAAATACATACACAGATACAGATTATTGTTTACTCTATAGGATGAACAAACATCACATACGGAATTTAAAAAGGTGCATGGAATGTAAGAAAATATTGCAAAGTTCCTTGTTCACTCACACATGAAACAGACATGTATTTCAGAGGAAGACAGGGTTATACTATCCCAACAACAGAATTCACATTTGGTCTATAAGAGCACACAGGTGTTGGGAAAGTAATCAAAGGAGAGGGGATCCAGTTACTCTTGATGTGACAGGATGCTCACAACACTACTAGGACTCTGTTTAAACAAAAGGCAGAATTGAGGAGGATTCCATACCCCCTGCACAGAGGCTCTGCAAGCTGTCAGCTAGGTCGTAAAGCAGCTTGCAGAATGCTAGATTAGCTTTCATCTTGCGGCTTGAAGGTCTGCATAACCTCTACGTTTGTGTTCACAACATAGAGTTTTACAGAGACACACTGAAGACACTAAACTCTCCACATGCGCGCTATTATGGAAACCCACAGTATAGAACATTGACATCAGGTTATAGAATGTGGCTTTCAAACGGCAAAGGAATAGCCAAGAGGTGAACACACACTTTAGAAACACTGCCATATCCACTGGTAGTGTTTTCGTCATGCTGTGTACGGTCCCCTTCCACGGGCAGCCACCGGCATCTGTGTCCTGTTCCCTGGCATGAGTGGAGCAGGGTGGGTGTCTCTCGGAAGTCTATCACTCTCTAAAGTTACACACGTAACATCCTGGTCACTCGTGTCAGAAGCTATGCACATCCCCAGGACAAGCTGCCATGGAACCTCCCCACTTATTCCTGTCCCAGGCAAGCCTCTGGCCTCCACAGCATCTTCACACTTCAGACTGGGCTTCCCTAGGCAACCTTTGTATTTTAGTAAAAAATGGTTTCCACTGTACCCTTCGTGTGTCCTCTTCCTAATGTGACAAATCCGGATGAGATGAAGTTATGGAGATCAGGTCCTCCACTTCGGTAAGCATCCTTCCCATAATGCCCTGTAAGAAGATGGGGCAGAATTACCTGACGCATCCACGACAGCAACACAGAAGACAATTGCAGCTCCATCTCACCGAAGGGTGATGGGGCGCTACGTTCAAACCAGTGGCTAAGCCAGAAGGTAGAAGTGGTCAGAGTAATATATATATATATATATACAGTATATATCACATATATTACTGAGAATATATTTCACAATATATACATATACACACATATATGTATATATTACTGTGCAACAAAGAATAACATGTTGAAAACACGGGTTAGGACACATGGCTCGATTTTCGCATTTCTGACTAAGCACAAAGCACATCAGAACAGTACTTTATCGATGTTCCTCAACTTACAACAGAGTTACATCTTGATAATCCTACAGCAAGTTGAAACATCGTAAGTCAAAATGCACTTAATGAACACAGTAACTTAGCAACACGGCACTCTACAGCATGTCCGTTGTTTCCCTTTCTGATTGTGTGGCCCACGGATTGCTGTGACTCACTGCCACTGTCCATAGAGAAAGAGGATCATACTATATATTGTTACTTATAGGAAAAGATCAAAATTCAAAATTCTAATTATGGTTGCTACGGAATGTATGCAGCTTTCAAACTTCAGCAAAATCCAAAAAATTAAACCTTCTTATTTGTCCTACCATCACGTTTGTCCTGTCATCACTTCTCTTCTTATTCTTTCTTGATGTGCGTTTGCTTTCATCCTCTCCAGAGCAAGTAGGAGAGGGCTTGAGGGGGTTTCTCTCTTTCTCTCTGTCCCTCTCTCTCATATATATGCATGTGTGTATCTACAAATCATATAACACCTACGGGACTGTAGACTTGTAACTTAAGAGACCTCCTCTAACAGCTAACACTAACAAGTAGAATGCTGGCTATCAAACACTGGGAAAATATTTGTGTGTTCTCCTTTTTTTTGATTTTCTGAAATAGGACCATAGCTCCCATCTGGATGCAGACATCTATCTATGGGGTTGACTGAGTTCAGCAAATGGCCGAGGGCAGGTTAAAAACTGCAGGGGAGGAAATTCAGAGAATGAAGTTAATATTCCACTTCTGACATTCGAAAGATTCTACAATATGCTTGAATACAAGTATTGTCAGGAAAGAAAGGACTCTAAATGCCATCCTAAAGTATGTACATGCAAAAATAGAGAAAGTCACATTCTTTTCACATTGTCTCTCTCTCTCTCTCTCTCTCTCTCTCTCTCTCTCTCTCTCACACACACACACACACACACACACATTAACACTGTACTTATAATTACAATATGTGGGAAACCACTTAAGACATAAAGTTAAAAAGTAGATAGAAGGTGCTATATTAAATATGATAACAGCTATTAAAATTCAAACCAGTAGATTAAAAAAATTCAAGGGGAATGGGGAATAAAGAAGAACCAAGATATATCATATACAGGTACAAATTTCTAACAATGAATGTGATCATAATGTGTACCTAAAATGTACCAATAAACTCAACAGATTAAAAACAACCCAAAACATTAAGAAAATTGAAAGAAAATGTATAGAGATACTGACAGTTGCCTTTGGATGGCTGGAACATGGGTGTTTATTTATCCTTTCAACTCTCCTATAGTTTCCAACATTTTTCTAAAATGAATACAAGACTTTCTACTATAAAAAGGTAAAATAAATTTCTAACAGAAAGTTCATGACAAATACAACACAAATCAAGTCACTTTGCGTAGCCGAGCACACGACAGACCCATGGATCTCAATCTTGGGTACACACTGGAATCACATGAGAGAGTGCTTCCAAAAACAGATGCCCAGGCCAGTTCCTGAGGTTTTAATTCAAGAGGGCAGAGCCCAGGCTAGGCAGGGGCAGTCTGGAAAAACTCCGCTCTCCGAGTTTCTAATGTGTGCGGGACAATGAGAACTACCACCCTAGCACAAGGGTAGAAACAAGTCAACCTGAGTTCATTTCAGCAGGATCCACGAATATTTGCTGGGATTTATGTTCCGAGCTGCATGTTCTTCCTCTGGAGAGTGGTGTCAGGTTCCTTCATTCTTATTCCACCTTTCAAACTTTATCATAAAACAAAATAACCTGGAGAGGTTAGAAGAGATCACTGGGGCCCTCTCTTAGAGTTCCAGATTCTGTAGATGTGGGGCAGGTCTCAAGAGTTCACACATCTAGAGCCAGTGTGGTTGTGCACACCTGTAATCCCAGAGCTCTGGAGGCCGAGGCAGGAGGACTGCCACTAAGTTCAAGGCCAACGTGGACTACGTAGTAAACTCAAGGCCAGCCTAAACTACAAAACGAGACTCTGACTCAAAAAACAAAAGCTGAAGAAAACTAAGTTTGAGTCCCATAGTCTGAAAATCAGAGACTGGACCTATAGCATCAGGATCATGAGAATGTGGCCACTGCCTCTCTCAGCTTTGGAGTCCATTATTTCATTTCTCACATCACACAGCTTTTCTTGAGGAGTGTGTTCATAAAACCCTGTGGTCTCAACACATACTGTCACAGAATTCTCAGAGCTGAAATAAAAGCTTCTGGCCATATCCCAACCTATGCGGCAGCTGTGAACATGACCCATTATCTGAAGAAATGTGTCTTCTTCAAAGGATAGGAGAGTGGTGGGTATGTTACCACCCCAGGGAGTGCTGGACCCTTCTTCTGTAAGAAATATATCACTCTCTCCCTACCTCACCCAATCAGAGACGACTAAGAAAAGAAAGTAACAATTCCGAACCCTCATAAATTTGGACCTCATTAATTCAGAACCTGTGATACATCCTGCAGAATTTGGGCTGGTTTATTTTTGTGCTCCTTATAAATAAAATGTTTGATAAACAAATCAATACTGAGAAAGAACATAAAACCATGCCTGTGCTATTTACAAATCATTCTTATCTGTCAGCTAGAACAAGGTCCCTGGGTCTAAGCCCTGCTCTTGTGCTTTGGGCCGCTGCTGCTTTGAAAGGGAAGTGAAGTTTCTGGGTCACCTACTCATAGGCCATGCAGAAGTATGGAGCCCCTATAAGTATGGCTTAGTTTTTACACCTAATAGCTAGCATTTCACAGTATCTTACCGTTTACAAGGAGTTTGTACAAGCACATCCTTCATTTAACATTTTAATCAGCACTCCCTGGTAGGTTGTTTTTATTATTATCTCTCATTTTGTTGATGGAAAAACAAAGGCAAAGGACTGAGGTTGGTAGATGGCAGAGTCAGTACCTAGACCACATTCGTTGCATTGTATACATATGGTTCGTGACTCATGTGTAAGAACCTTGTGCAAAACAGGTACTTTCCCAAGCCCGTGAAGCTTGCCTGCAGAAGAGCCTGGGTTTTCTCCAGGTTTGGCTGCCTTGCAACTTTACCAACATTCTACAGACCTCCGCCCATGACAGAGGGGCACGTTATGTCTCTGAGACTGAAGTCGGGATATGTGATGAAAATGTGAGGTCCAGGAAAATTTCACTTCTTAACACCCAAGTTAACAAAAATCTGTCACTCGGGTGTTGATTTTCAAGTGGTCAGGTTTTCAATGGGGCAAAAAAGAAAAGGTGCCGAGGGGTAGTGAGGCAGGACCAAGAACATTACATAATAATAAAGCATGCCATGGCCAAATCAGTTTGGAAACATTAAGTTAAACAAAATGAAAAGTGATCTGAACTCTAAGTCAGAGGCAATGAGCACTGAACCCTGTATGGAATCTTTACATTTTCCAAAGCCATCTTCTGATGGCTTAGTTTCGGGGAAAGCTGCTTGGAGGTTGAGACAAAAAACACAGGATGACAGTTGCAGCTTTCTTTTGAACTGTGGTCTTCAAACTTACGCACAATCAGATTCCCTTTGGAAGACCCAGAAATTGCTTGGCTCTAGCCCCAGAATTCCTGAGCTATCAAGCCAGAGGTGAGGCCTGCTAATCCCATTTTGAACAAGTTCCAAGCAATGCAGACCTGGAACCAAGGACAACATCTCAAGTGAACCACTGTGTATAGGCTAGCCACAAGTCAGTCTTCAGCGGGATGCAGAGGGAAGTCTAGAGTGATTTTCACTGTCGTATCACCCAAGGTTTAGGATGCTCAAAGGCATCATAAAAGGAGGAATTGGTGAAAATGAAGCTCCATGCATGTTGACAACCAGATGGGAGTGGAGTCAATATCATTTCTGTTTCTTGGAGAGGCACAGATTGGATGAGTTGATGAGATGAATGGGTATCACAGTATTCACTAGCTGTGACACAAAGGACCACACTCTCTTCTCTGTCCAGTAGTAACTCTTCCAAGTCTCTGCCTATTGGCTATCAGGACCAGAGGACAAAGGAGAGCAAACACTGACCAAACTGCAATTCTAGAGAAACAACTATAGCTCAAGAGGAGTTCCAGACAGAAGGAAGCGATGGTTTTGTGAAGCACCCCAGTAAAGTAACACAAGCACACCCCATATTATATAGTGCAATTACCTGGTCTGTGTCAGGAACAAGGATTCAAAGCACACTGGTCTGCACCTGCTGGACCCAACAGTGTGGTGTGCATCCAGATGACAAGCCTCCAGTTCTGCTGCTGCACCCTGACCACTAGCAACCTTCCTCAAAGCTCCTTAGGTTGCATTCTAGTTCAGTCAAGGCCTATCAGAATCCCTTGCCCTTCTCAAGGCAGATACGGAAAGTCCCAAGGACAGGCCTAAGGGACAAATGTCCTTAGGCAGGAAGCAGATTAAAGCAAAGAGAGGACCCAGGCTGAGCTCCTGGAGTTGGGCGGTGCTGCTAGTTCTGATAAGGAAGTGATGAGGGCCACTGTAGAGGATATTTGCTGCAAGAAGATATTCAAAGGGAAAAAGGGTTTAGGGGTAAGTAAAGAAGGGAAAGAAAAAATGTGATGCTTAAAAAAAGGAAACAAAGCTTATCTATATGGGGGGTGGGGGTTGGGGGAGGGGACAGGGAAATGGGAAAAAAATGAGAATTAAATTATGTCATGTACTGGCCCAAATTCTTAATGTCAATTGTGATCATAACGTGTGTACATAAAATGTACCAATAAAACTATTTTTTAAAAGAAATGAACCATTTAACCCTGCTATTCCCCTGCTAGGGATATACAGGAAAAAAATGAAAAGATTCATATCATAATGTCATATACAGCCATGTTTATAGCAGCTCAGTTTGTGATAGCTAAATCTTAAAACAACCCAAATGCCAATCAGCTGGAGAGTGGATAAAACTGTTGTGTGTGTGTGTGTTTTTAAAGTAAAATGGAGTATTACTCTACCATAAAGAATGATAAGTTTGAGTCATTTATACTCAAATGGACGTACTTTGAGGACATACTCATAAGTGAAATAAATAGGTTACTGAGGTATAAAACCCGTATCTTCCCTCTGATATGAGAAACTGAAAATATAAGTAAGTCCTAGAATGAATGATAGACACTGTAAAATAGAAAATATCCTAAGGGAAATGGGGGGTAGGGATAAGTAATGAGGGGAAAGAAAACATGATGATGGTTAAAAAAAGGAAAAACTCATGTATATAGGGGGTTAGGGTTGTAGGGTGGGTAGGGGAATGGGAAAGAATGAGAAGTCATGTCATATACTGGTACAAATTTTCAGTGTAGAGTGTGATGATGATGTGTATATAAAATATACTTACTTTACAATAAGAAAATTTTTTTCAAAAATGAAAGGAAAACTGGGCCGGAGATTTAGCCCAGTGGTTCCGGCACCTGCCTCACAAGTGCAAGGTCCTGAGTTCAGTCCCAGTAACCACATACAATGGTGGGCGTGGTGACTCATGCCCACCAGCCATCAATACCACAGTATTGTAATCCCAGTACTCGGGAGGCAGAGGCAGGAGGATTGCTGAGTTCGAGGCTTGCCTGAGCTACACAGTGAGCTCAGGGCCAGCCTGAGCTACAAAGTGAGACCCTGTCTAAGAAAAAAAAAAAAAAGAAAGAAAGAAAGGAAAACCTAGATCCAATCTGAATGGTGAAATGGTGATCTCTCTAAAGACTCAACAGAATTTTGCATCTGTAAAATTAGATCATTAGCCCTGACAGGGAGCAAACCAATCATAACTGTTTGGCTGGACCTGTAGATGTGAACAACAGAATGGACACAGAAAGATAGTTATCCAATCGAGTCCAGTGAGAGAAACACACTGTACATGCAGTTATGGCTAGTGACAAAGACACACTGCTGGAGAAAAGGCAGGGCACAGCTGACAGCTCTACAATACCACTTACAATTAAGACTCTCAGAACAGGGACAGAAGGGATAATGTGGAAGGAATAATTAAAAGTTAATAGTTCATTTATTTCTGAGCAGATGGAAGACTTCATTCAGTCTTTAGATTTGAGTAAAGAATCAGGCATCAAACTACATATGAGAGGAGATCGGTATCTAACTATATTCTGATGAAACACCATTAAAAATAAAGGAGAAACTCAAAGCAGCTTTAAAAAACACGCAGTCTACAAAAGGCAAGCAACCTTCTCAAGAATTCTGAGTCTTATTTCCATGTAGTTGGCACGACATACCAGCTAAGGAGTGCTCTTATATAGAACTTGGTTGAGAAGTTTCAAATGGACAATTTTCTCAAATACCAAAAGGAAAGCACAATGAGATCCATTTTAAATGAGTATATACACTTGTTAAGAGTAGGCTAATGTTTTTCAGTGAAGATATTTTGAGTGAATTCCTTGACTTCAAAATTCATTGAAAGTAATGAAAGGAAAGAGAATAGAAAAACTGTTCTCCCCAAAAGAGTCTTCAGACTTGTCACTAAATAGAGGTAGAACAGTAGGAAAATATATACCTGCACACATATGTACATGAAACTACACAAACAGAAATCAGCCCAAGGGAGACTTAAATAGAAAAAGATGTTTTGAAATATTAGAAAGGCTATGGGATCCTATACTAGTGATCTCAGTTGGAAGTCATTTTTAAGTAAGACTAAAAAAGGCACAGGTTCAAGAAAAAACAATTGAGAAATTTTAAACTACTGTTACATCAAAAAACTATAAATGTCAAAACTAGAAAATACATACATATTCATACTCAGAACCTATCAATAATCTAAATTGATAAAAGAAAAGAATTCAAGCCAAATAATGAAAATAGGTAAAAGAAACAGGCCACTCCCAGAAGAGAAAATCCAAGGCTTCAGATGGATAAAGTCATGTTCAATCTTACAAGTAATCAGGAAAATTCACATTAAAACTATAACGAGGTATCATTTCACACCCAGTAGACTGGCAAAAATTAAAGTGCCAGGCACTCTTGACATGGATAAGCAGAAGAAAGAACTCATGCACCCTTCTGGTGGGAGTGTAAATTGATACAACTGCTTTGGAAAGATCTTTAGCAATGGCTAACAAAGTCAAATACAGACATACTACATAGCTGGCAACTCCTCTAGGTGTGTGCCCTAAATAAATCCTCACACATCTGCACATGGAGCCATGTACAGGGAAGTTCATATGCAGCTGCGTGTAAATAAAGACGAACGGCAGGGGTGGGTATGTGTGGGGAGGGTCTGAATTCTAACCGTGAGAAAAGTGAGAAGTGGTTGTGTATTCAAATAACACAACCCTAGATAACAGTGTAAAGGAAGTGAAAAGAACAAGAGCTCTAAATGTTATCACAGATGATTCTCAGTTACAACGCTGAGAACACAGAACACACCTAAGAAAAACAGGGTGGCACCATATAATGGAAGTTTTAAAATGTGCACCGTAACACCATATTGTTTAAGGACATGAGCATAGGCAGTATTACAAAATATGAAGATATTCTGCAAGATGATAAACACAGATTTCAAAACAATACTTCCGTACGTAAAAAGGAGAGTAGAGCTAGAAAGGATATGCAAGTGTCCTTGTGTTCTATTTCCTACTTTAGGTGGCTGAAGACAACAGTGAGATGACAGACTGACAACAAGCAATGGATGGACGGATGGATGACAGACTGGCAGACTGGCTGATCCCTTTTGGTTAACTATTCCTCAAGGATTTCATTAATTGCCAAATCGTCCTTCAAGAATAAACCAACAAAAACTCTCTAGCTTTAAGAACTCAGAGACTAAAATCCTGTAAATCCCTGTTGAGGGGGAAACAAAAAACTACCTCATGATAAAATTTGTCAAGCATGAAGCAGAGCTGTGGAATTTCTAAAACCACAACTGTATTCACTCGTAATCTTCAATCAGTACACAAATCCAAACACTCATTAAGGAAAGACTAGTAAATTAGACATTTTTAACAAGTTATCTTTATGGACAGAAATAAAGTTAAATGATACTGATGCTCCTCTGGAAACTGGTGTGAAAATAGGACAATAAAAAAACACTGTGGGTATGAAATAAAAGCTAAAGCAGCTTTGGGGATATAAGGAACAACTCTCTGCCTCTACAGCCGGCTTGTACTGCAGTCTGTGCCCTTGGCCCAGACATGGAACTGGACTGTGAGAAGCCCAGAGGGCCCCTGATGCGCTCTCAGGCCTGGTTGGGCAGCCATGTGCCCTTCCGGACCTTCCCTAAGGGAAGATGTGCTCCAGCATATAGACAAAACCCTAGGGCAGTTTTCAATACATTCCATAAAAGGCTCTCAAAACTCTTTGCTTACAAACAGCCTGTTCTTACCAATTAGAAGACTTACAAAGTTGATAAACTATGCAACACAATTATAATTCCTTCCACACATGCTTCAAAGAGAAAGACTTTAAAACATTTAAACATTTTTAACTCCTCATTAAGGAAATGCAAATCAGAACATGAGGTACGTTTTTAAAAAGGAGTCAACTTGACAAAAACCTTAGAATTCAATGATACTTGATGTCAGCACCACAGATACTCATTACTGTGTGGGGAAATAGAGATTGCTAGTGCCTGTTCGGCTTATTATCCCACCACTAGAAACTTCCCAGGTATAGAGCAGTGCTCTAGAATTTCTCCCACAATATGCAAACCAGCTCACCAATACAAGACTGACTGTAAATAGTGTCTGCCGAGTAAACTGTAATGATACAAATGTACAAAAGAATGAGCCACAGCTGCATGTGCTGCTGGAAGAGGTTTTCTGAGACAGGTGGAGGGAAAAAAAAAAAAAAAAAGCAGAGTGCAGCAGCTAGGGATTTAGCTCAAGTGGTACCGCACTAACCTTGGACACACAAGGGCCCGAGTTTGATCCCTGGTACTGCTAAATAAATAAATAAATAAATAAATAAATAAATAAATAAAAGCATAGTGCAGACCAAATGCTTTACTATGGTCCCTTTTTTTGCACAACAACTAAAAGAAGTCATATTAAAAAATATTTTAGCCAAGCGTGGTGCCTCATGCTTGAAATTGTAGCACTTGGGCCACAGAGGAACGAGGATGGCTGAGTTCGAGGCTTGCCTGGGTTACATAGTGAGCTCAGGGCCAGCCTGAACTACAGAGTGAGACCTTGTCTCAAAAAACAACAACAACAACAAATCTTGAAGGCCTACCGTAAGACTTTCATAAAAACAATATTTTTCTGGGAATAAACTTCTGCATAAACTACAGTATTAAGATTTTGTTTCCTTTGGAGAGAAGGGCTGGGAAGAAAGGAGACGGAGATGTTACCTTTGATTTTTATTGCTTTATCTCTGGATGTTTCTAAACATTGTGTATGTGCTATGTTTAGTTTTGGAATATCTACAAAGTTTACTTGAGATTAGTGGTCAGGAACCACTAAAAACAGTTTTTCTTCCTTGTTCCTGCTGATATGAGAAAAACTCTCCTAAAAGTCATTTTGTAAAAAGAAGCCTACAGACCAGGCAGAGAGAGGGGGCCACTTTTACCCTCTGTAAATGACATTTATCAAACACGGACACTAATACCTACCGCCAAGAGGGCAGTGGATGAGATGTACCAAGCACTTCTTCTAATGCTCAGCACCACCAAGCCCTCAATAAACGGGACCCGCTCTTGCACTGAGCAATCTTTCCTCGCTCCCATGACAGGAACTCCCAGGGGTGCTCTCTCTCTCTGCATGTACCCCAAGCTGACCCCAGGTTTTCGGATCTGGCCTGAGGGCCCCTTCCAGTCTCTAGAGCCCAGAACGTGGCCCTGCAGTGGGAAGGAACTATGAGCCCGGAGACTTGTTTCTCCATGCGGTCACTTTTACCCAGTAAATAAAGCAGGGTCACCAAGCCAGTTCTACCAAGGTAAATGAAGGCAGGCTGGTTCTAACTTCTCATTGCACTGACAAGGACCATCTACTAGTTTAAAAATCTCTACTAGAAATGTATTCTTTCATGCAACAATCCCCAGGAACTGTGCCTTCCAGTGTCTGTAGAGTTAGCAAAGCTACTATTAAAAACTCAGGGAAATCCCAAAGAGTTCCCCTCTGAGGTCTTCTCTTTGCCCAGGCTGTAGCCTAGGGAGACCAAAGGGGCATCACTGGGTGCCAGTGTACTTGGTAAAGGTAGGGCATCCAAAGCTATGAGGGCTCAGACTGAGAAACCCTAGACTGCCAGAATGGCTTGGGAACCGCCTTGCGCATTCTCACTGCAGAAAGAAAGAAGCATAAACGGAGTAGGTTTGCAGAGAGGTTCTCAAGACCGCATGGACAGGCGGTTTTGGACTCCGACTCCCTTCTTTCTTCCAGTCTTCCGGTCCTCACAAAGTGGATCTCATTGGCGGCAGAAGCATCAGGGGCCCAGACAGGGTTACAGCGGGGGAGGGGGACATAGCTCGATAACCTGCCCATGGGGAGCAGCAGTAGTTCATAAACAAGCCCCTTTCAAACACATGTCCCTAGGATCATTAATTCTGCTGGCGTAGTTTAAAAAAAAAAATCTAGTACTTTGTGTTCGAAACCAAAACCAAAGAACCACAAAAATACCACACACACACACACACACACACACACACACACACACACATTTTTTCTCCTTTACAGATCTCTCCAATTGTGGCCAAGGGCCACAGGTGGATGGGCAGGGGAAAACTCTAGGTCAACCTCATCTACTGTAACTGGACTGCCCCATCAGTGTCTCTTGTATAACAAGAGGTAGGGGATTTTTTTTTTCTTTAAAGAAAGCAATGCATGATCTAGAAATAAAAGTTTGAAATCTACACTTCTAATGTATTCTAATTATTTACTAAGAGGAAGAGAGAGAGAGAGAGAGGATTGCTTGGTGGTATTAATCTTTAGAGCTTCCAGGAAGTCTGAACTCATTGCCTAATCACTGTGGTCAAGGCAGAATCAGAGGATTTTGCAGCAGAAAGAGTGTTTGAGGTTAGTTTCTCTAGCCTCTGTATTTATC
The DNA here is from genome assembly GCA_004025085.1 of Thryonomys swinderianus. Lineage (NCBI taxonomy): Eukaryota > Metazoa > Chordata > Mammalia > Rodentia > Thryonomyidae > Thryonomys > Thryonomys swinderianus. The sequence continues at coordinate 31,048 of PVIC010006048.1, read as the reverse complement.
AGTGAGGAAAGTGGGGCTAGAGGTCACTGAGGTCTGCCTGCTCAATTCCCACTTCCCAGACCAGGGCTCTCCCAGTGCACTGCATAGCTCACGGCCTGCTCCACGGTGGAAACACCAGCACCGAGGATGATTTCCAAGGAGAGGAGAGTCTTGCTTTTTCCATTTTATTACATGATTAGTAACCACCTCAGGGTTCCATAATGAGATTAGTGAATTGCTCAGCTCACTCTTATCTGTGGACCTACATTGCACAAGTTCTTAGGGAGACTGAAGCACGATTTCCAGTCTATCCCTCCCCTCCCCTCCCCTTCCCTTCTTTTTTGAGACAGGGTCTTGCTTTGTAGTTCAGGCTGGCCCTGAGCTCACAAGGTGGCCCAGACAAGCCTTGAACTCAGCAATCCCATCTCTGCCTCCCTAAATGCTGAGATTACAGGTATGAGCCACTGTACCCTGCATTGTGGAATGTGGTACTTATTGCTGGTGGGCCTGAGTCACCACACCCGGTACTGTGGTATGTAGTTACCAGGAATCCCCAACCAGGGACCTTGTGCTGGGTAGGCAGGCACCAGAGCCACTGAGCTAAATCTCCAGCCATCCATTCTGTTTCTTGATCTCTTTTCATATCCTGTAAAAATTCTGAGCTCCCTACGAGCACATCTAAATGAGTAGGGTTTAATGAGATGATCCTGAGAAACTGGTACCACCTTATATAACCTGATCGTGTGTTCTGGGACTGAGATACTGGCAATGGTTGCCTTTTATTATCTGAAGGAAAATATTAAATGTTTTCTCTCTTTCTGTGGATAAGTAAATAGTCTCAGAGATTAAATGATTTTCAAAGTCATACAATAACTAAGCTATGATATAGGACAGACTCTCTGGCTGTCTATCCTGGTGATTCTTTTCATTCTAGCTGTGCTTTCTGGAAAACAGATCTTTAGGAGTCTAAGGAGTCCAGACATATTTTAGTAATAAAGAGGAGACAAAAATATAAGTTTGCAACAAGTAAGTCTGTCTGTGAGACCAAGTGGAAGACTTCGGACAAACTCTTCATGCTTTCTAAGCCTCAACTATTTTTATGTATACAATGATAATAATCCATCAGAAGAATGGGATGAAGATTAAAGGCCTGCATGTATTTAAAGCACAGAACACATTATAATTATTCATTGAATTATTCCTACTACTATTAACATATGTTCTACTCCTCAAGTTTTTGAATATTTCAAAACACTTCAGAGAAAAAGACAAGGAAGAGTCTTAGGTTCAAAATCATTCAAAACTCAAGGTAAGTATCACCTTTTCCGCTATTTCTGCATAGGTAAAGGCTCTCTCTGGTGGTACTGTTGTCTCTTGATGAACATGCAATTTCATGGATGTGCTTGGAAAGGACAGACTCATTAGCAAGGAGGCAGTAGTAGAAAACTCTCAAATTCAACTGATCTCACGTCCAACAGGAAATGCTTCATCTCATACCTGCCTGCACCTTCTCATTTCCTGGTGGTTCTGTGACCCTCTTCTTTCTGACACAGCGAGAGGTGTCAGGTTTGTATGCTTTGCTCCTTGTTCTTGGTTTCAGGAAGAGAATTTGACTTAAAGTACCTACAGCCTTGTTACACTGCTCAAACAGAATCACCTGCACAGGGTATCTTGTGATATTGTGTCACCTACTGTCTCTAGTTCTTTGGAAATGAGCCAAGCAATAGTCTTGATTAATTCAAATTTTAGCGAGTGAAGGAGTTACAATCACTCTAGTGGGGGGACTGCTTGGTCAGGTTCTTCTCAAAGGACACTATCTTTTTCTGAAAGAGCTAAGAGAGACCCTTTGAGGGTCCCCTGAGATGGAACAGCACACAACATGACAGAGGAAAGGAAGAATAAGAGGGGCTGTCATTTACACTCTCAAAGGGAATGAGAGCTGACTTGTGGACCACTGCATACTGAGCCCTCCTTGCCCCTCATCCAGCTGGTCATGGATGGCCATGGTCCATCTTGCAAACATCCCTGGCCTCCGCTCATTCCACTGTGTTCCAGCAGCAGAGGCACCAGCAGAAAAGCCTACCAGCTGCATTTCATAGTTGTGGGACTTCAGGCCAATTACATTATCTCTCTGGACTCTAATTTCCTCATCTGTAAAATGAGATGAATGACAAAACTTAATGAAGGTTTGTGATAATTAAATTAATTAATACTCGAGAAGTGTTGAAGACCTTAACTAGACATACTAAGTATTCAACAAATGACTGTCATTGCTATTCAAGGCCTAATAAGCAAGAGAGTCTGGATGGGAAAGACAACATAGTGTAAAGAGCAGTCGCACAACCAATAGGGAGGGTCCTTAGTGCTGGTGCCAGACTGAGCATCTGGACCAAAATTTCCTTCTTTCTGGCTGGGTGACTTGGGACAAATTACTTAACCTTCCAAATCACTTGACGGGATGAGGAAAGTAGTAGAAACTAACTCATCAGAAGACTGAAAGGGTTCAATGACAAATATTTGCAACAGGTTCAGGCCTGGGATCTTTTAAGCACTAGATGTTTCTGCCCAGTGTCTCTTACTTAGGGAATTTAAGCCTTTCCTGGGTCATTGGCTCTTTCAATGCCTAAATATCCCTACACTATTTCCTGGTTCCTGAAACCTCCAACCCCTAATACTTCCCATGTTCTTCAATTAATGATCTTCCCGAATATGTCAGGGAGAAGCTAAGCAGTAAGAAAGGAATAGGGAGTTTACATTCACCCCCAACTCTCTGTCACTTCGGTTGTTTAAGTAAATGAATTGCCCTGTTGATGTCACAGCCTAAGATCTGTCTCTTTCATCTTCTTCTCAATCATCAATTTCTTCCCCTCAACAGGCTCATTCACACCAAACTCCTTGAGACTCTCAGAACCTTCCACGCAAGTCTCTCTTCACCCCTCATCCCTTCCCCAGCCACCACCTCACTGCAAAATTTGTCAAAAGATTGGAGAGAGTGGTAAGTTTCTTCACTTTACAGTTTATTCTTAACTTTTCTCTGTTAGGGTTACATATACATCTTTCCATCTCTACTTGTTAGCACAAGCCGTTGTCACAATGGGTTAAGATTCACCTTAATTCAGCATTACCCATCTTATTTGACCGTTTCTACAAAAATCTTATTTCCATTTAAGGTGTATTTACAGAAATGATGATTTCCTAATGTAATTAGGAAATTCCTCAGTGTAATTTTTCTGGAGATGCTATGGTTTGAATGTGTCCCTATAAGGTTCACATGTTGGAAACTTAAACCTCAAATCCTTATGTTGATGCTATTTAGAGGCAGGACCTCTGGATGGTAATTAGGGTGGTGAGATGAAGTCACGAGGGCCCCCGTAAGGGCTCTCGTGGCTTTATAAGAAGAGTAAGAGGTCCAATACAAAATGTTCCTGTTCTTTCATCATATGATGCCCTCCACAATGTTATGACACAGCAAGAAGGTCCTGGCTAAATTCAGCCCCTCATCCTAGACTTCTGAGGCTCTAGAACAGTGAGAAATAATCCAGAGCAGCACAAAACAGACAAAACCAACTCATAATAATGGCTAAAACTACTTCAACAACTTGCCAAACTGTCTCTCCACCAGGCTACATCATCATTACTACTTCAGTCATAGACCCTTAGTCCCTCTCTTTCTACCTTGTTCTTACTATCAGCAAGGCCTAACAGGGCTATCTGAAAAAGTCATCTCACATTTAGCACTGCTCTTCTCAAGCTCTTCTTTAGTAGTGGGATCAAGTTTCCTACTTCAACCTTCTACCCACCAGTCTCTATTCTTTCTGAAACATGGCATCAGCTCATACTATGCCACTCCCATAAATCTTCATATCACAATTAAAACACAAATATAAAAGAATTGACACATACTCGGTGACACAGTTCTGCTGGCTGCCCTCCCTCAGATCAATTTTCTTGTGGCTAATGAAAGCCACAGTGAATTATTTAAACTCTTCAACTGTTCATGCCTATCTCACAGCTTTTGTACTGGGCAGTTTGCTCTACTGGGGACTCTCTGTCTGTACATCTTTGCAGGCCCAGGTTTTCCTTGATTATTTGGTTTTTCTTGCAAGTGCTAGCTCTTGAGAGACACCTTGTCTAGTCACCCTATCCACTGCAGGTTCTTGAAGTTTCTCTATTGCACTACTGTATTTTCATCATGGGCATATCTCATTGTACAAAGCTCTCTGCCTCTCTGTGTGACTACTGTCTACTGTCCATCGCCCTTTCCATGTTCTATGAGAGGGAGACCTGATACAAGGAACAGTGGTGAGGATTTATGCTGTATCACCTAATGATTGTCAATGAACTGAATGATTTTTTCCCTTATCATTCTTAAATTCCTACTAGCTGCCAAAGAGAACTTTATACTACAAAAGTACTGTTTTATAATTTTAATCAATAATCTCCTTGTGTATAGGATAACCCTAAGGGATACATCTGAACTATATCAACTTCAGCAATAATAGTAACAGTATACACAGCTTTGATTACTGTGCATACTAAGATTTTTTATGAATCATGCCTTCTCCTTCATAACTATTATTTTATTTAATCATAAAAACATGAATATTTTATTTTTACTTTTATTATTATTATTAGCATTATTATTATTATTATTATTATTATTATTATTATTATAGACAGGGTCTCAGTTTGTAGTTCAGGCTGGGCCTGAGCTTACTATGTAGCTCAGGCAAACTTTGAACTCACTAACTCCTACCTCTTTGTCTTGAGTGCGGGGATTACAGGCCTGAGCCACCACACCTGGCATTGTGGTATGTGATACTGATTGCTGGTGGGCATGAGTCACCATGCCCAATATTGTCATATATGGTTACTGGGGATGGAACCAAGGACCTTGCTCTTGCTAGGCAGGTGCCAGAACTACTGAGTTAAATCTCCGGCCAAAAACCATGAATATTATCTCATGTTATAGGTGAGAAAACTAAGTCTTGGAGTTTCTCACAGACATCATGAATGAATAACTAGGGATCATGAACAAAGCTTTTTTATTTCAAGAAATATTTATTTTTTTAAAGTAGAAAATATAACTTTCAGGGCTTAAAAGTTCATGCTTCCCTGGCATAGTGGTACATAACTCTAAGAACACCTACTCAAGAACCTGAGGCATAAGAATTGCAACTTCATGTCCAGCCTGGGAAATTTATGAGATTCTGTCTCAAAAGGAAAATTTTTTACAAAGGGATTCTGGGGATGTAGCTCAGAGGTAGCATACTTTCCTACCCTGTACGAGGCTTTGGGGTGATCCCTAACACTAAAAAAATTTATACTTCTGTCTGCAGTAAAGTACCCACACAACCACGAGAATGACTAAAATTAAAGAGACTAAAAACACCAAAACTGGATGAGGATGTAGGATGGATGGAACCTCATACACTAGTAGTAATAAAGCAGTAATGCTAAGCTATTTTTAACAGCTTTTTGTTGTTTTGTACTGACTACAAAATATTATTGTTCTACAATACCCTAACAATTCTACATCTAGGTATTTATGCACAAGAAATGAATGTGTGTCCAGTCACATAAAAAGTGTTTATTGCAGCGTTATTTAAAATAGCTTAAAAACAAAAAAAGGACATAAGCAGAATGCTCACGAGACATAGATTAAACAGACCGGGGCTACATCTACAAAATGAAATACTACACAAAGTAAAAGTCACTGGCAGATGTAATAACACGGATGATTCACATCAATATGGTGGGTGATGACCCAAATACAAGGTGTCATTCCATTCATATGAAGACCAAGATCAAGTTCTTTCAAGACCAGAAAAGGAAGGCAAATCTGTTTGAAGGTGATGGAGGTCATTAAATTTAGAGTGCAAAGAGGCATTCAGGAACTCTGTGGGTGATGAAAATGCTGTATGTTATTTTTTATGGGTGCTCAGAGAAAGGGAGAAGGACGGGTAGTTGGTGGAATGGACGGATAAGCATTGAGATCAGTACTTTAGACTAGTATGCTTCCTGTTTTAGTATTTATCTTATTCACTAATTTTTAAAATCCAAGCTTTTAATTCTTAAACTCTCATTTGCACCCTCAATAATAACAGCAGCAATTTGAAAAAAGCAATTCTTAAGATTCTAGTTTCCTAAATGCACATTTTTAATTAAATTTATAAACCATAGCTCATTAAAGCTGCAAAGGAATTTACAGATCACCAGTATTCATCCCTTGGCTAGAAAAATGACAAAACAAGCCTGGAAAGAGAAAGTAAGTCATAAAACAGTATTTGTGAAGTGCAGCAGTAGTCTAAACAATCTGATTCCTACCTTCAAGTCCAATGAATGCTTTTTCCTTTTTAGAATGCTGCTCAGAATGCAACTCTGAGAGAGTAGATCCCATAATAATGAGCAGCCCAACAAGTTTCCTCCCCTGAAGCCAGTCAGGGAAGAATGGAGAACAGATAACATGGAAGAATATGGTGTAGCTGGCTTTCAGAGCAAGGCATCAGCTCTGCCTCTAATAAAGACCTAGAATCAGAGGTGGTTGTGTGTAGATGAGAAATGGGAGAATGATACTCTGAAGAATGTTGACTATACATGCCAGAACAGAGGTGTATTCATCTAAGCAATTAACCTGAAAACACTTTCTCTCCTAATAAACTCAGTGCAACAGTTGACCAGGAGTTTAAGGCTCAGAACCCTTTGTAACCTAACAATTTAAAAGAACTGTTTTCACTGGAGGGTAGTCAGGCTAAACCCAGATGATATGTGATAAACCTCCAGCTTTAGGAGACTTCTGATCTAAAGGAAAGGCCTCAAATTAATAAAATGATAGTCAGGAAACTCTGCATAAAATCTCTCTTCATTGAACCTTTGAAATAAGCTTGCACGGATATATTATTTATTCCATATGGTGAAGAAAAATACAATCTTCTTCATTTCAGATTATTGCTCCAAAAGCACAGCAATGTTAGGTCTTGAGCATGTGAGCACAGCTTGTGTCACCCAAGCTTTGGAATAACATTTACTATACAGTAAGAAAGTGAGGTCAGTAAAGGCCACAGAAAGCAGTTCAACCATAGTCATGTTTAAAGGAAGTACCTCCCCTCTCCCTCCCAGAATACAGATACAGTTTATAGGATTATCATTTAAACTCAGTGGTGTGAAAGTTTAAGCACAATGGCTGAACAGACACTTCTTAGTTGGATGGCGAGGCAGAAGTAAAAGCAGCCAAGAAGCATTTGAAGAAATGTTCAACGTCACTGGTCATTCGAGAGATGCAGATGAAAACAACACTGAGATTTCATCTCACTCCACAAAGAATGGCTGCTATTGTGAAATCCACCAGCAATAAATGCTGACGAGGCTGTGGGGAGAAAGGAGCCCTTCTCCACTGCTGGTGGGATTGTAGACTTGTACAACCACTGTGGAGATTCCTCAGAAAACTAGAATTAGAGGTCCCATTGGACCCTGCTATTCCCCTGCTAGGAATATACCCAGAGGAATTCAAAGAATCATACTGTAAAGTCATATGTGCACCCATGTTCATAGCAGCTCAGTTTGTGATAGCCCAATCTTGGAAACAACCCAGATGCCCATCAACTGGAGACTGGATAAAGAAGATGTGGTTTTTTTTTTTTTAATAAAATGAGTATTACTGTGCCATAAAGAATGACAAGCTTTATTCATTTATGTGCAAATGGATACACCTTGAGGAAACACTAGTAAGTGAAATAAATAGATCCCAGATATGTAAATACCATATCTTTTCTTTGGTATGAGAACTTGTAGATGTAAATAAGTTCTAGAATGTATGATAGATTTTGTAAAATAGGAAATATACAAAGGGAATGTGGTGGGGGAACGTAAAGAGGGGAAAGAATAAATATGATTCAGAAAGAAAAAGAAATAGTATGTATATAAGGGGGGGTTGGGTGGGTAGGGATATAGGTAAAAATGAGAATTAACTTGTGTCATATACTGGTACAAATTCCCCAATGTTGAGTGTAACTGTGAACTGTATATAAAATGTACCAATAAATAATTAAATTTTTAAAAAAAGAACAATGGTTGATGACCCCCTGAGCCAGGACTTCGACAACATCCCAGCAAACCCCAAGGACTCAATCGGATATGGCCTGTAGTCAACTGCCCCTATGAAAGAAAGCAAGAAGAGAACAGTCCCTTGATTCAAAGGGAGTCAGTCTCTGAAGGCACACTGCATAAGCCACATTCTGTAAGGCCTGAGTGGAATTCTGCCTCTGTTATGATTCTTGGTGAGCATTTCTAAAACTATCGATTTCACTGCACAGACCAAGCTCCTCCCCTTTCTGCCACCCTGCAATTAGCACAATGCCTGGTATGCAGTGGGCACTCATGAATTGTTTGTGGAGTTAATTAGTAAACAAATACTGGTCTGTGTTCTCCTTTTAATTATTTGAAGCTCCAAGTCATGAAATTTTCATGCTGTATCTATGCATAGGGAAGAAATGAATAGCCATTAAATAGTCGCAAGTCCGCTTGAAATGCGTACATAAAAATACTAAAACTGGTCTTGCCTCCAAGTAGTTATCTCCAAATAGATGTCTCCCTAGGTTAGCACATAGTTATCTTTTTTTTTTCAGTCTCATGGGCATTGTGCTGGGAGTGTAGATCAGTGGTATAGGGTGTGGTTAGCAACCATAAAACCTTGGGTTAAATCTGCAGCACCATTCACACAGAGAAAGAAGAAAGGGAGGAAAGAAGGCAGGTAGGAGAGAGAGAGAAGGAGAGAGAAAGGGAAAGAAAGGAAGAGAGGAAAGGAAAGAGGGAAAAGGAGAAGGAGAAAGCAAGGAAGCGGGAAAGAAAAGCAAGCAGGCAGCCAGATAAGCATTCATGGCCACAGACTGAACACAATGCCCCTATATTCGTTCATTCAGAAGAGCGCTGGGTAAGACCAACATTGTACTTTTCAGGGGTGACAAGGAAGATCACGTTTTTAACTTGTATGATATCTTAAAACATCAAGTTATATTAAATGAAAATTTATTTTATTTAGAAAGTGGTGGAAATATTATCAAAATTTAAGTTTTCAAACCAATTTATCAGCAGTTTTGAAAACAAATGTAGCCAAAAGGCTGAGAGATTTAGTCTGAAGTCTGCCAGAAAAAAGTTAGAAGGAAAAGGCCAGGAAATTTTGAAAAGGATGTAAAAACAGATAACTTAAAAAGAGTTATCACACATTACAGTAAAATAAGATGGCTGATGTATAAGATGGTTAAACGGAAAAAAGTGGGAAACCCAGGAAAAGACCCTAGTGCACTTAGGGGAAGAGGACTGGATAAAAGTGCCATTCAAATGAGTGGAGAAGAGACCGATGTTGTGGTTCAGATAAAAAATGTTCCCCCAAAGCCTCACAAGTCCAGAGGTCAGGCCTTTAGAAGGTGACTGGGTCATGGGAACTCTACAGTCCCAGTTGGTCAGTCCACTGACTAATCCAGAGAAGAATGTGCTATTGGGAAGTGGGGCCTGGAGGGAAAAAGCAGGTCACTCAGACTATGACCCGAAAGAGTATCTTCCTCTCAGGTCCTTTCTCTGTCCCCTGGTGGTCGTGACATGAATAGCTTTGCTGTTTCTACCTTTGAACCTGCTTACTGTGGACTGAAACCTCTAAACACCATGAGCCAGTTTAAACCTCTCCTTTTTAAAAGCTGGGGCTGTCGAGTATTTTGTTCTAACAACAAGAAAGTGGCTAACACAACAGAGGAAAAGAAGCACTGGTTCACTGGTCAGAAAAGCAAGAACAGTGTTGGTGGCCTCTTTCAACACAGACATACCAAAGTGTCTGCACAGTGCACACCCCATTTGGAAGACTCTCTATAGTACTCTGATGGAGGAGGAAGGCTGTTGTGTCACGTGACCTCTTCCCCTTCCTAGGGAGGGCTGATTGGCCAGAAAAAGCAAGAAACTCAAGGGAAACCATTCCCCAAGCTGTGTGAAATCTGTTTTTGTTTTCCTTTCAACATAATAAATTAACTTCCATTCCTTTGATTCCTTTTTTAAAACAAAAACAAAAACCCTTTCTTATCCTTCCCTCTCCATCCCTCCATCTCTGTTTCACTTCCCATTTGAGAAAGATCTACCTCCCTATTTTCTACTATGATTTATTTTGCTTTTTATTTATATTCTGGGTTTCTCATATAAATGAAACCATATGATATTTAAATTTGTGTGCCTGATTTATTTCATTTAATAGTAGAGATTTTTGTGAAAGGGAACAAGAGTTGGAGGGAGCAAGGAGGGATGGGAGCAAAAGGGGACAAAAAGAAATCAAGATGTGCTATGTACATGTACAAACTCCCCAGGAGAAATGTAATCATTCTGTACTACAAACACATACTAATAAACCCAAAACAAAACAAGATTATGAATTGTTTCAGTGCTCTAGTTAGAAGATATTTACACATGTAAGATCATAAAGAATTGGAACAGGCATCCTTGGGCCTTGTCAAGACTCTTAAAAAATCATACATAATACACATTTCTGTGAACTCCTAAGCCACAGAAAAGTAAAAATCCTTGGTCCAGGGAGCAGAGAGACCGCAAAAATGACTCTGTGGTGCTGAAAAAGCTACTATTATTTGAGGGATTTTTATTAAGTTTGTGTTCTTACCAACAAACATACTCTGAGCAGAACAATACGCAGTGAGTCAAAACATATTCTAGATATAACCTAGAATTTCATGCAAAAACTGAGATGTTGAGGGAATTATAAGAAATGCTAGTGCATTATTTTTAATCTTGGATGAGTAACATGAGCATGAAAAATGTGAGAGCAAAAAAGAAGCATGCAAGGACTAATGGGGCAGAGTTTAAAAGTACACACCCATGTTCATAGTAACGTTCACACAGCTGCAAGCAGAAGCAATCCATCGATGCATGAATAAAATGTGCGTGCATACATGGGGCATCACTCTGCCTTAAAAAGAAAGGAAATTCTGTCACATGCTATAAAACAGCTGAAACTTGAGAGTATCACGATAATGAAAATAAGCAAGATACAGACAAATGCTTGATACAAGGTACCCAGAGTAGTCAAATTCATAGAGAAATAAAGTAAAATAGTAATTCCAGGGGACTTGGGGAAAGGGAATAGGAGCTGTAGTTTAATGGGTACAAAGTTTTAATTTTGTATGAGGAAAAAGTTCCATCAATATGTTGCATAACTATGTGAATATACTTAAAACCACCTAAATGTGTGTTTAATAATGACCATGATGATAAATTTTACATTATGTATATTTTACTGCAATTAAATGTTAAAAAGTTGATATTTTAGCGTATATTAAAAAATCTTCTCCAAAGAGATGAATAGAAGAGAGAAATGAGGGATAGGAATAGGCCATGGACATGAACAGACAGTTCTGAAAGATGATATAAAGCAGGACAGTGCCTCTAAGGGCAACACAGTGATAAATAATAGAGGTGTTAGAAATGCACACCCTTTGACTTATTAATCCCACTTATAGTCACATATCCAAGGGAAGTAATTACTGACACAGAGATTTATGCACAACGATTGTCATCAGTATTATTTATAATAGTGTAAAACTACATCGAGCCAACTTTGATCAACAGGAGAATGGCTGAATAAATTATGTTACAACTAAAGGGTGGGTGTCAGGCAGTCAATTAGTGCTACTTCTCCTAGCATATTTTAATACCATGAGTTACGTGAATTAAAATTAAGTAAGCAAAATGCTTAAGTTAATATATAATGTGCTAACATCCTTGTAAAATGGGGGAGGGATACACAGCGTGGGGGTGGGGAGTATATCAGTTGGTCTCAAGGGGTTTGTTAGGACATAATCACGAATGATTTCTTATATCCTCAGTTTCCCAAATTTTTCTTATTGCCTATTATTTCTTTTATAATGAGAAACATCTCGTATTTGGAGATAAAGTGAATTTTGGTGGAAAGGTGTTATTCATAAATTGAGACCAAGAGTTTTAATTCAAAACAGATGAAGAATCATCAGAACAGCGTGGCCTCCTGTTCTGACCTCAAGACTCACTGAGGTGTGCACCCACCCTGCCTGTGTCTTGCAGCCTTCCTCTGTCACATGACAAAGAAGTCCTAAGGGGGGACAGGCTTGGGGATATCTCTGCTCAGGTGGGCTGCTCTTCACCTGTGATCTCCCTCAGCCTGGGAAAGCCTGGAGGCCCTTGTTGGGTGAGCCTTCACATCCACATGTGGTACTTAGATTCTAGGAACACTACTGACAGACCTGAACTCACCCAGGAGGGGCTCTCTGCTGAGCAACATGAAGGGGACAGCACGGGACCTTGCTTCTAGGAGGAGAGGCCCAGGGTGCTGCAGCCCTGAGTCAAGAGGAGGGATGCCGTGCTGCTGAAGCTCATTGCTGTTTCCTGACCGCACAGACGCAGCCTCATAGCTTCTGGGGAGAGACCGGAGAGATGGACACAGACGCCTCCACTGTCAGCCAAGGAGGCGAGGCCTCCTGGTTCTCTTGCTTATTTAGGAGAAATTAGCCATCAACACCCTCATCTCCTTGGGTGTGAACTTTAAATAAGACGTTCCAGCACAAGTGGGTAGACAAAGCTGTTCTGCTGTGACTAGGAAGAGAATAAGTGTAGGATGTTTGCATCTGCTCCACAGCAGCTCCCGTGGCTGGCTTCAGGCAAGTGTGACAGGCCAGCAGGGACAGCAGCTGAAGGTAGCTGCCTTCCATGGGCTGATGGAGCTGAGCTGCAGCAGCTGGCACACTGCTTCTAATTCCCTTCTGTGGATTGAACCAGAGCTTGAGTCTCTAAGCACCCTGAGGGAGAGTTGGCACAACAAGGAAAAGGGGATTTGTTGTTGTTCTGCTCATTAATCCAATCCTGCAGTGCATACCTCATTTGCAGGTCATATCTGTGCGCAAAAACTTCTCTGCGTATGACAAACTTCCCAAGTGTGACGTATACTCATATTGCCCGAGAATCTTGCTAAGATGTAGTTTTGCACCATTCTCTCCACCCAGCATCCCTCGGATTGTAGCTGCTTCTTAGGCTACACAGTGTAGTGTATCATTGTGCTTTGGCTTCATTTGTTCTGTTGTTAAGAGCAAATGTCATGGAATGTTAATCAACCACCAAACAGATTATGGTGACAATGAAAAGGAATATACGCTGATTATTACTCACTCATCACCCCCTGAATGACTCATTCAACCCACCATCTACCTTCTATCCCTGTTGGTCCCCAAGTAGCTTCCATGGACTATAGATCCTGGTCCCCTTCCAGCCTGGCGGCAAAGGCAGTCACTAGAACACGAACACAGGATAAGAGAGAGGAGAGAGCATCCATCTCCTTCTTTGTCTGTCTTTAACTTTCTGATCATTGCAGTGACCTTCTGCAGTGCCAGCTCTAACTGGGCTCAGTAAGAGAATACCCTCGCTGGGTTTCTTCTGGTCTTGGGGTTGTAGTGACAGCCGCCCATCATCATGAGTGTCCAGGTTCCGCAATATCCCTTATTTGTTTACACAGTCTTCTGAACCAACTAATTGATTTTTTTCTTTTTCTTTTTTTTTTTTTTTTGCCTTTCTAGGGGCTAATCCTGAAGGGACTGCTTTAGATAAAGATATAAGTAGAAGTAGTAGGAATGGGAGAGGGAGGACTCTGAAAAGAGTAACCAAGAGAAGATGAGACTTGCACACTCCACGGGACACAGCCAGCGAGAGAGGCCCCAGCAAGTAGTTACCATTTGTGGCTAAAACAGATGCCAGTTGCCCCTTCAAAGATTGAGCAGGTGAATGAAACCTTCGCCATCAACCCTAGATACACATGTTTCGATGGTGTGCAAATCTGGCTCCTAAGGGTCATCCCACAGCTTATAAATCCATAGCTTTGGGGATACAACTGGCATCATTTTCAAAATGCTGACAAAAGTGTTTATTTTGGAATAAACATGGTGCAAAAGATGCTTGCACCTGGTTTCACAGCTTGGAAGGACTTCAGTTTGGTGAGACAGCTTCCCAGGACAACAGCTCTTCTCAACTGCTTAGGGGCTAAGAACAAAAACAGTCACACCAGGAGCTAGACTCTGCCTTCTCACTCAGGTTTGGGGTGCAGGGCCCCGAATGAAGCTCTCTCAGCTAGCTTCCCTGGGGAGGTTTTAATCAAGGGTTTCACCCAACGTGGTAATGGTAAAGCGCTAACACACGGCACCTTCAATAATATTATGTGGATAATGGGAGCTAATGCTCTGCCTAGGAATCCGATTTTAGAGAGTGGGAGGAGAGGAACACGTTTTTTTCATTCCGTTCCAAATCATGACCTTACTTGGCTTTCCAATAAAAGCCGGCTGCTAGGACTTTTCAAGCAAGTTCCATGATTAAACACATTCACATTTGAAAGCTCAATGGAACACAAACTGAGAAGAAAGAGAGCCTTCGGTCCCATTTCATTTAAAAATGGCTATTCTGTTTCCGGAGCGAAAGAACAAATGAGGAAATCACTGTGTGAGTGTGGGGGGTGGGGAGGCACGTGCCCACAAACAAGGCGCAGACCATCTGGCCGCCTCGGTGGCTGTACCCTCTGAACTGGACCCAGTGGACTGCAACACAGCTGCCCGGGCTGCTGTGTGTGTTTCTCCAGGCTGCTCCAATCTCTAGATGCCCAAGGCTTGGCATATGACCTCACAAGCAGGAGCACTAAAGTTGAAATTACTTCATTAATATATTCCCATCTGCTCTGAGTCCCTCCAACTGAGAATTCAGAAAACAGAACGTGAGGTATGTACAGGCCCTGCTTGGTGAGAATCTTAGTTGACATGAGAAAGGGGTGCCCAGGTGGCATCTCTGCTGTCAGTGAGCCCCTGTGCTACCCACTGGCTGGGTGTCAGGAAGAGAGAAGACAACAGTGCGGAGCACTTACTTGCCCCTCAAGCGTGGTGCTTGGAGCAGCAGTGTGTCTCCTTGGAGGATGGTGGAAATACAAAATCTCAGACTCTGACCTAGACATACTAAATCAGAATCTCCATGTGAATAAGGACCTCAGGGATTTTTGTGCACAATAAATTTTGAGAAACAGTGTAGTGTGATGATTCTACAACCAAAGTGATTTTTCACCCCGAAGGGATATTTGTCAAGGTCTGGACACATTTTTGGTGGTGCCAGCTGGGGAGGTCAGAGACAATGGAACATATGACAGTGCCCAGGAACAGGCTCTACCAGACACAGATGCATTCAGTACAAATGTCCCTAGTGCTGAAGTCTAAAAAGTGCTAGAAGCAAAGGTTCTAGGAAAGAACCCACTGGGGTCTGTTGCAATTCCCTTCTCTTCCTCCTAGTTCAAACAAAACAATCATTTAAACATGAATCTCAACAACAGGTCTGGGACAACTCTGTAAACAGATGTCTTCTTTGAGCATTTAGTTCCAGAAGCCAGGAATGATGTCTCTCATTTCAGAGCAACACTAAAACCTAAGTTATGAGCAGATATACTATCTTCGTTTGATTTCCCCAAAACAGCTCTCTTTTCTACCTCTTTACCACTCTGTCCTGGGTACACCTATGATGACACCAGGGCTCATGGGATTGTGGGTAAACCTAGCTCATGGGTCTTCCTATAGCTGGCTGAGAGGTGAATGTATCAGCTCAGTTTACGCACTGTCTTATTCCAGGGACTTGATTGTCGGAGTGACCAATGATTGAAGTCATGATGACATTTTTTGTCATAGGTTCTAAGAACCCTTTTAAGGATCAGCTTCTGAAGAACCAAGTCAAGGGCCTTCCTGGATATCTCATCAATCATCATCTTTTTAAAAATGCAAATACCGGATCTTTTCTTTGATATAAGCACCTGTAGAGGTAAAGGAGCTCTAGAATGTATGATAGTTTTTGTAGAATGGGAAATATCCAAAAGGAATTTGGTGTGGGAATGTAATGAGGGGAAGGAATAAATATGATTCGAAAAAAATAAAAGTATGTATATAGGAGGCAGGGAAGGGGTGAGTGGGCAGGGATGTGGGTAAAAATGAGAATTGACCTGTGTCATATATTGGTACAAATTCCCCAATGTTGTGTGTGATTGTGAGCTGTGTATATCATGTACCAATAAAGTTTAATGAATAATGAAAAAAACTACCTTTCAAAGGTTCTGTTTTTACTTGTTTGCTGTAGATTGATTCCAAGGCCTTAGGCATGCTGGGTTGACTCTCTACTATGGAGCAACATCCCTAACCTTATTTTATTTTCAATTGACATGAAATTATTGTGTGTATACATATAATAGGAATAATATATATACTATATATATATAGAGAGAGAGAGACTGTAATAGTGTGCATATGTCTTTTGATTTGTGTATCAATGTGTAATGATCAGAGTATGTATCAAATATATCTACCACCTCAAACACTTATCATTAACTTGAGGTCTGAGTAGTCCCAATTCTCTTTTCTAGTAACTTCAATATAGTACTGTTAACTATAGTCACCATACTGTGCATCAGAACACCATGGATCAACTCTCTCACTGCCCCTCTGCAGTCATGTTCTCAGCCTCTGGCCACCACTATTATTCTTGGCATTTTTCTGAGGTTACATTTTTAGATTCCACAAGTCAGAGAGCACAGGTTTTATGTGTCTGTGTTTGGTTTATTTAGACCAACATAGTGTTCTCCCTGGCTCATCCATCTTGCCATAAATGAACTGAACAGAATTCTATTAGATAAACATAGATAACATTTTCTTTATCCATTCATCTGTTGACTGAAACTTTGGTTGATTTCATCAACTCTTGGTGGCTCTTCCATCCTATCCTTCTTCCTTAAATCCACTGTTAATCACATTTCATAGGACCATTAAAATATGCTGCCTACTCTTTTTATGCCTTTGTCTTATTAGTCTGTTTGCTCAAGGATCATCAGATGACCAGAGTAAATTTTCTGGAATATAAATCTAGTCATATCACTCCATTGTTCAAAATTTCTTAGTAGTTTCCTACCAATGAAAGGATAGATGCTAAACTCCTTATGATAACATAACATAGTGTCCTAATTTTATCTCCTGACATGCTTACCTTTGAAGATTCAAATATCTAATCATGAAAAGTTCTCTGAAAACAATTTTCTTGGGTTCTGTATATAGTGTTAACCAATCTTCATTTTTCCTAGGATACCCAGTCCTCTAAGTGTCCACTTAATAAATTTCTAATCATCTTTCAAATTTCAACTCACTTACCTCTCCTGTGTAATCTTTCTGGATTATTCCTATTCTAGTGCTTCTGTCATTCCTTAAGCATATGTTTTCTACAGTAGTCATAAAAGTTCATCTCTATTTCTTCTAGACTCTGAGGTCCATGAAGACAAGAACTGTCTTATTCTACTCTATATTTCCAACCTGTGGCTTACATTTTAACACCTACCAGTAGCTCAAGGGGCATTGTTGAATGAAGAGAGTATTTTAGGAAATGGAAATGGGAATGTCTTACGGAAGAGAGGCACCAAAGAAGTGTGTTCTATGGTTAGACAGCAAAGCCATACTGAAGAGCTACACAGTAGGAAGAATCTGATGACCCATAGGTTTTGGAAACTAGAATGGTGGTGTTATTGGAAGTGGGAGAAGAAAGAAAAGGAAAATCAGAAAAAGACATGTTTAATGTAAAAGGTAATTTTAAATTTTTGGTGGGCTATTTGTATAGAGATATTCAAGAAGTTGGAAATGGAGGGGCTCAGTAGAGGCAACAATCATGGCTCAAGACATGGATTCTACGAGTTCCCTGGAGTTTGAAAGGGAGACCAATGAGAATGAATGTCCAAATATGACACATAGGAAGAAAAGACAGTCGATAAATATGAAGGAACAGAACCTTTGTAGAATATGTAATTTTATATGGCATGAGAAAGAAAAGAGATCTCCTGGAAAGGCAGGCAAGAAACAGAAATAGTATTCCTACTGGACAACCAGCAGAGGACAAAACCTAAATAACAGGACAATAGTTAACAGTGGTAAATATTAAAGAACAAATAGACTAAAGATGAGGGGAAAAAATCCATTGAGTTTACTGATGACTAGGTGGTCACTGGTATTCAAAACGTAACCCTTTTAAGTCAGAGATACTAGTGATTTCAAGAAGACCACAGAGCGGGGAAAATGGGGGTTTTGCACTGCTGCAAGCTTTAACAGTTTTCATTTTGGAGCTGCTGCGTGAGGGCCACAGAGCTGGGGAAAACGAATGGCTCACAGACCAGACCGCTCAGGTTCCAGAGATAAGGAAGAGAGGAGAGCCGTCGCCTAGGATTAACTTCCTGAATGTTTTTGGACCCAGAGTGGGTAGGGTCAAAGCATCAGGTGAGTGGGCAGGTCAGAGCAGTGGCTCCTACTACCACTTCTCTTCGATTCCTTTGGCACTAGGGATTGAACCAAAGGTCTCGCAAATGTTAAACACAAGTACTACTACTGCTACTACTGAGCTATACCTCCAGCCTCTTTGACAAGCAATTCTGATCATATTTCTCCTCCAAGTAGAACAGCTACTTTGGGGACAAGTGAATTCCCTATATTTCCACATTTTTCATAACCACCACCATTTGAACCCTGAGAACTTGTTCGGAGGGTCTAGCAGTGGGATGCAGCTACTCCTATATCCATGACCTAGGGGTGGTCGTCCTATCTGACCAAACACGCAGGGTCCAGACGGATGCACATGGAGTGATGAGCGAGGAAGGGGACACCTGCCTGCCACCAGATCAACCCTGGCGATCAAGGAGGTGACAGACGTCGCAACCAGACTGTATTCACATCCTGCACTTGCATTTGGAGAAGTGGACAGTTCTTATTTACGTGACTCCATGCGACTCGTAGTCTTCAAATTCTGATGCTGCCCCACCCTGAACTTTATCCTTTCCAAGTAGAATATGGCAGATCCCAGCCACCACTCCACCCATTATTTTCTTTAAAAGTTGTGTAACGTTTTTCTTGACACGTGGTCATCACAGCCACACAGAGCTTTCTAGCTGTCAGTGAATAATGGTCATAGAGAAACAAGGACATTATTTTCCACAGTTTTCAGTAGCCTGCTCATTACCATGTGGAGAGCAAAGAAAATATAATTTTATTTTTCATTTATTTATTTTTACTAGTCCATATTTGCAATACGTATCTACATTCCTTGTGTGGAGTTGGTGCACGCACAGAACACAGCTCAGTTCTTTTTTTATACTCTTTCCCTCTTCTCCCTCCATCTCTTGATCCTCTTCCCATCTGACCAAAATTGAGCTCCCTTCTTCCTATGTATCTTTTGTTTTGCTCTTTATTTATTATCTGGGTTTCCCCTAAAAGAAACACGATGAGATAGTTAAGCTGTGTGTCTGACTCCCTTCACTTAACATTATGGTCTCAAGATGCATCCATTTTCCTACAAATGAATCACGTTTAGCTGAATAAGGGAAGTATATTTTCACCCTCTCCTGTTGGCCCCACTTGAGCTGTGCAATTGCTCTTTAACAATGAGTAACAGAAGGCCAGGTCAGTAGGCTTTAACCATGGGCTCACACAGCCTTCCTGTTCTGCTCATAGTGACTTTCCACATGCTTCACTGTTTCCTCCTTCAGATTTGCTGGCCTGAAAATTTAAAGACACTGTCTTTAATCTTACGTTATTCCTCACATTCCATCATTCAGCAGACACTAGACAGGTGAAGCTGACTGACAGACAGAATACTGCAGACATTTGGAAAGTGCTGCAGCTTTGGAACCAAAGCAGTTGCCCCGCGGATGAAGGCTTAAACATCCCTCCTGGCTGCTACAGAGCTCACAGACCAGGAAAGCACAGCCAGTGCATTTACATTTTCTTTCCAAATGATGACCCACAAAATCCGTATCAGAAGTAACTTCGTTTATTACTGTATAGGTGGGGGGTGAAAGCCCTACTCAAAGGACTACATGCAAACCCAAGTGCCCACAGAGACTCACACTGCCAAAGAACCCTATGCTGGTGTATTTACTCTAAAATCAACTCTGAAACGGTGGAATCTGGGAGGTGTTAACAAAAGATAGTACGGGACTAAGTCACAAGCTGATGACTCGTTTTCTTCTGACCCAGTGAGAAAGATGCAGTGATATAGTCCAAAGGGTGATCAGTCAGCACTCTTCTCTGATGACCCATGATGGGGAGACATGATGGAAGTGGAAAGGTAAATTAATGGAATAGTATCACCAGCGAAACCACCCAGCCAGCCGAGGTGTTATACTCCTTTACACAGCCCAAAATGAATACCTCTGACTGACAAAATGATTCCCCCGTGGCATAAAATTAAACCAGAAGTTCCCAAGAATTGCATGGCCTTTAGCCTGTCTTGCACTATCCTGCAGAGTCCTTTTCTTTATGAATTCCCAAAGTCCCAGCAGCTATGCCTATGCTTTCTTGCATGAGTGAATGCAAAGCCCGACGAGCAGGAAGAGGAAAAACCACGGCCAAGTTCCATGATTTCAGTTCTGATATTTGTTTCTATGTTTGTTCAACTCTTTTCATCAGTGCAAAGAATAAGTTGCTCACAAGATAATTATGTGGTTTGGAAATGAGCAATCTTGATACAAACATGAAATATATATTCTATTTTACCACTTAGGATCTCGAGTGTTAAAATTTACAGATCGGGTAGATGGCTAAATATAAGCTCAAAAGGAACTTGTTTCTTTAAAAGGAAAAGAGAAGGGGAAAAAGAAAAGACAAAAAAAACTATGTCAGAAATAGCTGAGGGCCAACAAAATGAGGGAATAAAATGTCACTCATTAATTCAGACCAAGGTTGAGCCTGGGGATTATCTCAGTGGTGTTGCACCTGTCTCACAAGTGTAAGGTTCTGAGTTCAATCCCCGATATTAAAAAAAAAAAAATCAAACCAAGACTGAAGATACTACCTGGGTTATAGAATATTTGAGACAAAATTATATGCCTAAATATTTAATTACATTGGCATATTAAGTGATTCTTTAATTATTTTAAGCAGAGAAGGTGACAAGAAGCCACTAAACTAAGAACTGTAAGGCAGGCCTCTGAGGCCTGTCTTTGTAAAAGGCAAAGCATTATTTCTAATCAATATTTTCATGATCTGTGGGTTGTGTAGCTACTGTTCCATTCTTTAGAATCATTTATGCTCTTAACACAAATAGAACAATCTCATCCTTGTTTATATAAACACATAGCACACAAGTTCCATATTGGAATTTAGAAAGAGCAAAGATAAAAGACCCAGCTTATTTCCAAGCCAGACCTTCACAAACATCAAAGCAACGGGGCCCAATTAAACTCTGTTTCCCCATGCGTGTTCTCCACACGTGAAGTAAAGGAGGGCTCATTAATTCAGCTGGGAAACATTTCTCACAGTGTTATCACGCTTTAGAGCGCCAAGATATTCTGTAAACAAAGTAGAATTTTACAACCCGTTATGGATCACCAGTTAGCTCCACCAGTCTGAAAAAACAAATGGATCATGCTTACTCTCAGAACTTCACTCTGTGTTTGGGTTTTATAGGTCAAGTGGTTTCAGGAACGAGAAGAAATCAGGTGGGACCAATCCCAAGAGCATCAGGCCATATGCAGCACTGAGCATCTTTTCCCTGTCACCACCCAGCCAGGGCTCCCAGAGAAAGAGACCTTCTGACTCAGCAACCTTTGTCAGAGACACACTTCTGTGCTACCTGTTTTCTTCTGAACTCTCCTTGTGTACCCTATGCTGTTTCCGTTTTCTGCATCACCTGTGGACTTTACAGTCAGATTTGCTTTGAATTCCAGCTTTCGACTGACCTTCAGTTTGACCTGGGGTAAGTTACTTAACATTTCTGAGCTGTTGTTTCCTCCACTGTGCAATGGAAATGATATATTTCAGAAAATGGTTGTAAGCCTTATTAAGACAAGTGTATCAAATATGTAATATGACTTGTGGTACACATTAGGTTTTCTGTCAGAGATATAATTGAAAATACCCTTCTAGAGCCATCAAATGACTTACTATATTGTAAGCGTCTGGCCATTCTCAGTCCAGGATCCTTTTCGATGGCTTCATTGTGTTGCCTACAGTGTCTCTTTTCTATTCCTCTGGTTCTTCTTGCACTTAACTGACTGCTCCTGCTTTACTACTTATGATATTTCTTTGTCCTTCCCCCCTTCCTTCCTTCCTTCCTTCCTTCCTTCCTTCCTTCCTTCCTTCCTTCCTTCCTTCCTTCCTTCCTTCCTTCCTTCCTTCCTTCCTTCTTCCGATAGGGTCTCCCTTTGTAGTTCAACCTGGTCCTGAGCTCACTGTTGCCCAGTCAAGCCTTGAGCTCAGCAATCCTCCTGCCTCTGCCTCCCAAATGCTGGGATTATAGGCATGAGCCACCATGCCCAGCTCTTTGTCCTTTCTAATTGCTAATGTAGACTTATTGTGAGCATCCTGCTTTTTATCTCAAACAGTGATACTGAATCTGTGGTTCCAAACCCAGCCTCTATCTTCAGGTAAATTTCTCTCTCTACCTTCACTGTAAAAATTGGTACCTGGAGGGTGTATCATCACCATCTCGGTCTGAGTGGGTTCACAAAAATGAATGTTGTTTTGTTAACATCAGACCAAAAGGAAAAGCATGCAAACATCCATCTGCTGGTGAAGTATAAAGTATGATGTAACCATCCTATGGAATATTGTTCTGCTAAATGAAGGTATTAGGTTCTGAAATTTGCTACACATAGATGAACCTTGACAGTATTATGGTAAGCATAAGAAACTCATCAGGAAAGACCACAAACTGCATTAATTCATTAAATGCCCAACACAAGCAAATCTATAAAGACAGAAATCAACGAATGGTTGCCCATAGCTTGGGTAGAGGAGATTTGCAGGCAATGGTGAATAGCTGTTATTGAGAAAGGAGTTCCTTTTCAGGTTGATAAAAATATGCCATTATTGTTGGTGGTGACTGTTGTGCAACTCAGAATATACTAAAAGCCACTAAAATATATGCTTTACATGGCGAATTGTACAGCATGTGAATTACACTTTGATAAAGTTATTTCTTGCAGGTGGAAAGAGACCCAGGGGAACAAGGGCAAGAGGTAAAGGGAGGGGAGGGGCAAATAGGTAGAGGGAAGATATGACACATACAGGATCCTAACAACCTCAATGAATGTGGACATTAGCTTCCATAAATATGAACTAAAATGACAATATAAATAAGAGTAGAGAGGAGAATGGAGAACTAGAGGAGAAGGGTGGAAAGGGAAGTAGATTTTTAAAAGAAACACTCTGCACTGTGTACATGTACCAACTCCCCAGATGACTGTACAATGCATGTACTGCAGACATGTACTGATAAAATAAAAATTAGGAAACTGTTAGCTGCCTATAATTCCACCTTCTGGGAGGTTTAGATAGGAGAATTGAAGTATAAGGCCATCCTGGGGAACTTAGAGAAACCTTGTCTTGATATAAAATAATAAAAGGGGCTGGGGGTGAAGCTCAGTGCAAAGGCTCTGACCTTAAAGCACAGCAACACACACACACACGTGCCACTCACACAAGTTGGATGCCCTCCTGACTGTCACATCCTATCTGCAGAATCAAATCTAACATCCACTGCAGTAAGGGGCTAGACGTGGATGATGTTCTCACATTCTGAAGAGTAAATGTGGGATCTGGACACGGTTTTGTGGTCCGCGATCTCAGGGTGTCAGACCCTCACTCACCTCGTCCACCTTCTCTAAAGAGGTGCACGATGGCCAAACTAGGAGAAGGTGCTGTTCTATTTGTGGAGCTCAGGCCAGAAACTCCATTTCAGGGTTCCACCAAGCCAGGCTGAGACGTGTGGCTGAGCCCAACGGTTCTCTTACCTGGGATCCCAGACCAGCTGTATGACCAGTACTACCAATCTGGATTTCTTAGAAATTCAGATTCCCAGGTCTACTAACACTGAAGTAATCTGACACCATGGAATGGACCCAGGACCATGTTTCAATATGCCTACCAGGGGTTCTGATGCAATCTAAAGTTTGAGTCCCACTGCTTTGGCCTAAAGCCTAAGGAACCTGGGCAGTTCCAGGTCTCAGGATCTTACCCACAGGGTCATATCCCCAATACAGAAAGGAACAAGCGACAAAAGCGATGTCGTTCCAAAGCAACACGCACCCATTATCTTTGATGTCTCATTTCACAGGCTGCTGCCTTTTTTTTGTGGTGACCGTTACTATTACTGCTCCTTTCAGGTACCCCTGATGTCTCCATCTCTGCCCTCGAGCTTTTTGCTCTGCTGCAGGAGCCCGCTGCACCATTCCACCACATGTGCGAATCTGCAGCAAGGGGGTCAAACTACCTCTGAGAAAGGAGGCGTGGGACTCAGGATACATACTTCTGAGTTCAACATCCCAGGAAGATGATCCCAGGGCACATTCCTACGCTCCCTACCGAACCCGGCTCCCGTTGTGCGCAGCCCTTGGAGCGGCTCTCTTTCCTTCTGTGTGAACTTTCTGAACCCTCTGCTCCTTGAGGATCACATCCCACAATAATGAACTACCCTCTCCCAGCTCTCACTGCAGGCTCTGCTTCCTGGTCACCAAAGATAAGCCGTGACCCTTACGAACACGAGCTACTGACAGGCCCATTCTGGGTTTCCACACGGGTTTCCCTCACCTAAAAGGACCCAGGAAACTGATGAGGACGCTTAGCCTGGGCGAAGAAGAGAAACCAAGATCTCTGGGTTTCTTCCTCATCATCCCCATGGTGATCGGATGCCTGAGTTTTGGTTACTATCCTAAATATATATTTAACTTATATCAGAACTATAATTGGATATAAGATATAGGAAAAAGCGAGAGTCGGGGAAAAAGTATTCGGAATGAATGTCAAGGGTTACGGCTGTGTAACCCCAGGCTTTGCGTTTTCCAGTGCCAACCCCTGAGATTTTCGGCTCCTGCCATATGTGGCTCTGGGAGTGAGTGGTTTGGTCTTCTGGTTCATAAGTGAGACGCTCAGATGAGAAGCTACCACGGAGACTCTTCAGGCCCAACTGTCCCACGTTGCGTCTCTGGAGGATGGGCAACTGACACAGTGTGACAAACCAGAGGAAGCAGGTAGAGGTGTTCTCAGAATCAACGTCAGACCAGGGCTCCACCGGCACGAGGTGAACTCTGGTGTGAAGGCCTGCGGGGGGGTGTGGTCAGTAGTCCTCAGTCCTGCACGGATTACAGGGACATGTGCAATTAACATGTCTCCACCGCAGGGAAAATAAAATAGCAGCCTCCCAAACGATGGTGCTCTTGGAAGCAACTTTCTTCCTCTTTATGGCTTTATCATCAGACACGTGTACGAGGAGCTCTGGACATCGGCCTGCCTGCAACTCACGCGCTGTGGTCTCCACCCTGCACTCCTCCTCCTCCTCCTCTGACTGCCGCCTCCCCTCAGGTCATCATTCCCTTCATGATGGATGGCTGCGCCTTCTCCCTGCTTGGTGACTGCTCCTCCCACAGGACCAAGCTCTTAGGCGATTCAATATTTATGTGACCTAAGTCTGTGGCACTGTGGAGCACACTGTGCTGTTGGACACCTCTGCCTCTCGGGCTCTGGGGTGGCTGTGGGACCTCTGGGGGATGCGGGGTCTGCGGAGAAAGCGCAGAGTGAAATGGGCTTCCGTCTCAAACCGTCTCTCTGCTTCAGTGCAGATACTGGCCAGGAGGTCATTCAGGATGTTAAGTGAAAATTTATCTAGAGAGACAAGAGGCTGGATATGCAAATTGGCCTCTGGGAGACTGTGGGAAGGAGAGAGGTTCAGAAAAGGTATGCTGCAGAAGGCTCCTGTCTTGTGGGCTTCAGCCCCGCTTCCCTCTGCACCACCCAGGTGGGCTCGTGAGCTGAGCAGCAGCCTCTCCAGGCTAGAGCGGCAGCACCCTTCCGCCTGATGCCCACTCCTTACTCATCTGTCTCAGCGCCCCTGCCCCCACAGTACTGCTCCTGGTGGACCACAGGCCCCTGGGATGGGCTGGGGATCCGGGAAGGTCCCTGACCTATCCTGACAGTTCAGGGACAGCCATATTAAAACCAGGTCAGCAAATGAAAAGCAATTCCTTTGTTTGTCTTTTAGCCTGGAACCCACCATGTCCACCAGTGACTCCCACGCTTATGTGGCTAGGATGGGAGGTTAGCACGGTGCCCTGCCAACCTTTTTCCCTATTCTTGGCTCCCTCAGTGAAGGAAGAAACTCCGTAACAGCCCTGTCCAGAGGATGATGCATCAAACTCATGGTAGAAGGAAACCATGACTAATGATCCTAGCTAAAGGCATGAGGGCCTCCTTCACAGTAATCTGTTATAAATGGAATCACCATGTGAATTCCATGGGAAATGGCACAAAACCCACAACATCCAAGCCTGAGTGTCAATGGAGGGTGCTGGTTAAAAGTACAGCCAGCCAAGTCATGGAGGAAAGTACAGCTCTGCCTCAGGCCCAGTGTCTAACTTCGTTGGGCCCCTGCTCTCTCAAAGGGGCAGTAGACACCGTGCAGGTTTGTCCTAAGGAGTCAATACAGCCTTTGGCACCATCATTACACCATGGGATGGTGGGATACGAACCTGAGACACACTTACGTCCAGCTTCCCCCAAAGGTGCCCCATTCGTGTTGCTAGTATTGGCCTGGGAATGGTGCATCTGAGCCACGACTCACCAGGGAAAGTTCCCTTCGGAAGGTCGAGTGGGGATGCAGCCAACAGTCTCCTACCATGTCCACACCACAGTGCCTTAGGACAGAGCTCGGAAGACCCCAACAATCTCTCCACTCCCACATCTAAGCTGCATCCATTCTTTCATGTTTTCCTCATTCCGTTGTTCTGGGGACCGGTTGGGACACAGGGTGACCAGGCTTCTCCTTCCCCAGCTCACTGCATGAATCCCACGATTCCACTTCAAAGCCCCTAGAACACCGTCTGTGATCTTGGCCCTGCCCGATGACCCTCATGTGACTAGGGAGTTCGTTTCTTTGGAGTCGAAGTGATACCGGAGACTCCAAGCTGCAAACATAGGTGGATCTTCCTTAGGTCACACTGTTTGGAAAACTGATCCCCAAGAATTCTCCCTATTCCTGTATGTATCTTCTTAGTCCTACTCTGGGAAGAAATAGGAATTATTTTTCCCTGCTGAATGTGGGAAGGGCCTGTAATTTGGAAAGAAGAAGCAATGTTGTGCCCAGTCTAGGACTAAACCTTCACGGGGTTTGCCCTCTCAGAACCCTTGAGAAGCTGAGCTTCTGACTGGTCAGAGTCCACAGAAGAGGAAACCTCAGCACGCCAGGATCTGGATGCCCTCAGCCCTTAACTGCCCTCCAGCTCAGGCCATGCTACCAGAATTA
Organism: Thryonomys swinderianus; assembly: GCA_004025085.1. Taxonomy (NCBI): domain Eukaryota; kingdom Metazoa; phylum Chordata; class Mammalia; order Rodentia; family Thryonomyidae; genus Thryonomys; species Thryonomys swinderianus. The sequence goes on along the minus strand of PVIC010006048.1, from coordinate 3,721 downwards.
TGTGGCCAATCCTCTGAAGCACGAGACATAATGAAGTGCTCTTGCCATGTATTGTGTTCTGGGACAGTCTGTTGTGTAGTGATACAGAACTAGTACATTCCTCGAATCCCTGGACAACACCCAAAGTCAGTTCCTTGGGCTCAGGCTTGTACTGTCATGGCCATAAGATCACTGAGAATTCATGAACTCTCGATTGCTAAAGCTGTGGAGGGAACAACCTACAGGAAGGCAAAACACCGAGACTCAGTGTCATTACTTAATTAGCCTGACACAATTAGAACGGCAATTAACTTGGAATAGGTTGTGCTTTTGTTTGTCTCTGAGTCATCTGGAGCCTTCCTTCAGTATCAATGCTTGAACTTCTCAGACTTGTCTGACTGTACTCGTACCTAAGCTCTAGTTTGAATGTCTTCTTCTCCTGCCCTCTCAAGAGATTTGAAGCCTTGATGGTTAGTTTCTTTTTTTCTCTAAGGCTATTAAGGACCCAAACGGAACCCTTTTCCTGAGCTCACACTGCAGGAAATCATTCAATTTCATCTTATTTTTGTTTCAATTCTTAATACTTGCAGTCATGCTCTGCTGCAAAACAGGAGAGAAAAAGGAAATGAGAGTTGTAGAATTAATTTCCAGTTATTCTTTAATTTTTTAATTTATGCACGTGCATGGAACATGTCTCTTGTAGAAAAGTTATAAATCATAGACTAAAAAAAGTGGTGGGTTAAGCCTTTATAATTCTACCACTTTGCGAGTAAATGTTTAGAGACTACAGTTACAACTGTTTTTGCTCAGATTTAAATAATTACAGCAAAAACAATGTGATCATGATATACATATTAATTTTCATCTTTCTTGTCTCATTTAATCTATTATAAACAAATAGGCACACCAACACACATCAGCAACATCATATTTCATGAGTCAGAGTCAACTGTGGTCATACAGTTTTCTACTATATGGATGAACAGCACTACCACATTTCTTTCAACGAATCTGCTATGGTGGAGCATGTATTTCTCTCAAGGATTTTCCTTCCCTTAAACAACACTGTAGATAACATATCCATGGGTGTTGGTGGTTTAGGGTTTTCAATAATTTAAGCAACACAATATTTTCTTCCATGCATCTTTGCAATTTCAATAGTTATCATGAGAGCATACTGGCTAAAATTCAAAATCATCTTGAACTAGGAACCACAGGATGGTCAAATATACTGACAGATCTTCTGTTAAAAAAACACTTCTTGGTGCTAAAGGACTTGCTTGGCAGGCTATGACTTTTGGATATAGACTCCAGGTTGCCTTACTGTTATTCCCCCAGTCAATCCCTTTAGGGGTGCAGGCCCAAATTGTTATGTAGCTTCTTGGAGAAGAGATGATGGTAGCCTCACATTCTCAGTAGCAGATGAATGCTAAGCCCCCATCTAGCAGACGTGCAGCTGTGGAGCACGATGTCTGTCTGTGCTTTAACCTCATGATACTGATCTTAGCCAGTCAGTTGCTGTGTCCGGATTCCCCCTACTATCTATCTGTCTTGTTCCTACCTATATCTTGGTAACAAGCTTCCTTTACTTCTTGGACCATCACAATGGACCCCTACTGAGATGTGAGCTTCTAATCACTCATCTCGAGAAACTTTCTAAAACCTGGAATTTGCTACTTCCCTGCTCAAGTGACAGCAATGGTAACAAGGAAATGCACTTTCTATATCAGCCATACCTGTCAGATGCACAAATCAATAAATAAACACTTAACCAACAATCATTTTATGGTAGGTAGTTTGCTGGGTACTCAGAGGTGAAGCAGCCACAGTTTCTTGTCCTCTAGAGACTTAGGTCTGGTAAGGAAGGCAGCAAATAAGTAATCAGAGGGATGCAATATTATTTTCAGAGCCCACTTCCAGAGGCAGCTAATCACATGTGGTCAAGCAAAGCTATGCTGGTCTTCAAAGGAAAAGACATGTCTGTGAAGGGAAAGGAAGTCCACATCCTTGATCCTTTGTGCCTCAATGGGGAGATCACTTTTTCTACAGACTCTGCATATCCGCTATGGATACTAATGATCCACTTACATCCATACTTGTGCTCTGATTTCAGCACAGCTACAATAGCTAGTCCTCTGCAACCTGCTGGGATCCCATATCAGGTGGTCAGTGTTTCTGCCTAACCAGGTGCAGTTACAAGCTGGGTGTACAGGGAGCCTAACACACTAGAATCATGGGGACAGGTGGCTCAATGACCAACCTCCGATGGAACAATCCTGGGGGACATGCTACGTGCTATCAGTGGATCCCTAGAGACAACCAACCCATCTGTTCTTCCTCTAACTGGCCTTCTCTCTTGTCCTGTCATACTTTTCACACTCCATTACTTCTGCTCCCTCAACTCTTCACCAAAGAAACTACGTGCAGCCATGTCTTGTTTTAGACTCTGCATTTTGGAAAATCTAAACTAAGACACATTCTATACTGTTTGCAATTCTGGGATCTTAAGGAAAACTGAGGGGCTGCTGTTAGATCAAGGGAGCCGAAGAGGAAAGAGAAAATAATTCCATTTGTGGTTTAAGTTTTAGCTCCCCCTTGGGTGGTTTTACAATCTCACCTCATCCAAAGGCCAGCTACCCTGAACCTGTGGAATCCTAACATTAGCTCATCACCTCTGTGCTGCCTGCCTTGGAGGGGTGCGAAGACACTGGAGCAGCTCCCACACAGGTCTGCTTACTGACTTTCTGGAAGAAATCAGAGGTGAAATGAGTACTGTGGAGTATCACGATGTGCCAGCTTTGAATCCCTGTGCCCTGGGCAACTCAGGAAGGACAGGACAGATGGCAACTGTCAGGCCTTTAATTGCATGATGTTCGTCAGAGATGGTCAGGGAAAGGCTGTGCTCGCGGCTCAGGCTCTGTCTTATCACAGGCAAAGTAGGGGGAGGGAGGGAGCATGATGGCTTCTCCCTCAGCCCACTCTCCTCACTGGACTTTGCAACCCTAGGTGTGATGCAAGTGAGCTTCATCACAGGGTTGACTGCTTGGGGGGGGGGGATGGGGCAATTGGAAACACATCCCTTAGGCCCAATAGTGAAGTCTCTAGGAAAGGCTCCACTGCAGGCTGTGCTGGTAACACCAGCACCCAAACTCTCCAGTGGGCCTCTCTCTCTCTTCTTTACTTTCTCCTCAGAACAGCCTTTCTGGTGCCCAACAAAGCATCCAGCACTCCGGCCCTATCTCTCACTCACATGAAGGTTACTGGTACATCTCTAAGGAACACAGCCATAGCACTATATGGTTGTGTAAGTTCCATTTGCATATCTCATTTGAACCTCAAAGCCAGGCTGTGTGGTAAATAATATTGTGACCTCCATTCTACAAATAAGAAGAATTTCTGAGAGATGATATGACACACCCAAGGTCGCCACGCTGATGGTGGCATCAGAGAAATGTGCCCCGCTTTCCCTTGTACTTGCCAGTAAAATTACTACTGGGTAATTTGTGAGTAAGAGTCCTTTTTTTTTTTTTTTTTTTTTTGCTTTTTGGAGACAGGGTCTCGCTTTGTAGTTCAGGCTGGCCCTGAGCTCACTATGGTGCCCAGGCAAGCCACCGCGAACTCAGCAATCCTCCTGTCTCTGCCTCCCGAGTGCTGGGATTACAGGCGTGAGCCACCATGCCCAGCATTATATGTGGTAACCGGGGATCGAACTCAGGTCCTTGCGCTTGCGAGGCAGGCGCCG
>PVIC010006047.1:0-55460 GCA_004025085.1 Thryonomys swinderianus | reverse complement strand
AGACTTTGAATTGAAAGAGAAATAGAAATAACATATCTTCAATGATTAATTTGTTACATAGAGTTATCTGTATTAATTTTGATTTTGATTTTGATTCAGTATTATTAGAGACCCGTAGAGAGTGACTTTCACCAGGATTTATTTGAAAGGAAAAAGGTTAACATAGCTGGATCAAAGAAGTATTTGATTTATATGAAGGATCTCAGATTTGAGAAAACTTCCCCAAATTCAAGAAGAGGCATCACAAGAAAATGACTATTGGATCCTTTCTGTCTTTTAATCTGCCAGACTTTAGGAGAAAAAGGATTTGAAGTGTAGAGCTTGGAAATAAATTTAAGGATCATTTACCATTTTGCAAATTGTATTCTGTGTTCCTGCTGCCTGTGGTGATGTTGCTGGCCTGCTTCATCCAAAGCATTTGGGATGTTATCTGAGTACGTATTAGGATTTCATACATTATTCAATTTGATGTAACAGTTTTGATACTTAAAAAAGTTCATCCATTCATCTCAAATACCCAACAGTCTATAGAAGATAGATTTGAAGGTCAAATAATTTAAATGATATATTCCTGGTCATTCAACACCTTGGAAGTTGACAGAATTTACAAGCCATGAATCTGCAGTTCCCATCCAGGACATTTTTGCTACAAAATGTTGATTTGATTTTCCATTTTGAATGACACAGAAGTGATCTGTGAAATGGTGATTAGCACTAGGCAGCCCCAGGCAGCCCTGCAGTGCTCCATGGTTCAAATGCCCAAGACCAGATGGAAGTCCAGAAGTGGATGAGTCAAAGTTTATTAGTTTTGCCACCTGGGCAGTACAGCCGAACCAGCTGCCACAAGGCAGTTCCAATTTCAGCAGAGCAGTAAATGGGCACAAAAAAGAGTGTAAATCCTAAGAATAAAGTGAAGGAGAAAGGCTGTAAAGGAGACTCATTCAGTGTAGGTCCTATCGGTATTTCTTGTGGGAGGCAGAGCTGTCATGTTAAGTGGAGGGCAAAAGAAAAAAAAAATGGTTGTGGCCCTGAAAAAGCCTAAACTTTAAGTTGTTCCAGGAACTAGTATCAATTTGGAATGTGTTTGAATTTCTAGCTTGGTAGGTTTCTAGTAATATCTGAGGATCTAGAAAGAAAGAAACGACCTATTACTCTGTAATGATGATGTGCTGAGACCAGCGCCTCCCTACTCAATCTGTGGACACTTATTTGATTACTTCCTTTGAATGGTTCTGGGCCTTGGAGGTGCTGGACTTCACTGGAGCATAAGATTCTTGTGGCAGGTCATTAGAAACACATTGTTATCTGTGGCTGTCCTCGTAGGAGGTGGACTGTTGTTCTTTTTCAAGACCTCTCCGTGAGATGATGCGAGAGAAGTTGATCTTCAGGTTTTAGATGCCCCCTTTAAGAGGTCTACGGTGCTCAAAAACTGAGATGAGAATAATCCTGTGGGTGCAGGGCTGGGACCAAGTGGATGGAAGTGCAGTCATGTTTGCTTAATGAATTTTTAGAAAGTCAAATAATCTTGATCTCCTGTGTGAAAATGCTCGGGCAATAAGTAACAGAAAACCTGACTGAACTGTCTTAAACAAAATAAAAGCTTGTGATTATTACTTGTTCACATGGTGAGGAGTTTAGAGGGCTATGGCTCCTGGCTTTGGTTCGTCTGTTCAGAGGTGACATAGGCTTTCTGTGTGTCACTGTGATGAAAAGTGAAAGGATAGAGATAGAGAGGGCAAAGGCATGTACTAGTGTTTGTTTTTTTGTTGTTGTTGTTTTTTGTTTTTTTTTTTTAGACAGGGTCTTGCTTTGTAGTTCAGGCTGGCCCTGAGCTCACTATGTAGTCCAGGCTGGCCTCGAACTCAGTAATCTTCCTGCCTCTGCCTCCTGAGTGCTGGGATTATAGTCTTGAGCCACCAAACCTGGCTGTACTAGTGTTTTACTATGCCTTTGATGTGCAAGGCCAGACATAGGTTCTATCTGCTTGGCCAACCTCTGTGTTCAGATGATCTTTTCAGGAACTGAATGTACATATTTATATTTATAAATCGATCATTACTTATTCTCATGCAATAATGTTATACTGCTATTTATTGGTATGATGACAGTATAGATGTCTTCTTCTAACCTGTTTGGATAATTTTCTCCTATAGTGACATGAAGTGAAATTACTTTCATAGTATAGGATTATGTTTATGAGTACAGATAAATTGTTTTTCTTTTCTTTCCTTTCCTTTCTTTGGTAGGTGGCATGTTTGACTCAAGTAGCTGCTAATTATCTCATTAGCCAAAAGGAAGGGAAACGCTGGGGCACAGCTCACGGAAGTATTGTTCCTTACCAGGTAAGAATGCAACCATTTAGCCTTACATTTCTGTAATGTGCAGTTTTGTGATATGAGTTTGGGAGCTGACTTTTTTAAATCCTCCAGGTTATTCTGTAATGTATCTCTGTCTGGTTATAACAAGGTCCTGTTGTTCACTTTAAATTCACCATTTTACGTGTTTCTGCATCAGAAGATTAGTAACAGGACACTTAAATGGATCAAAGGAGCTTGTTGAAAGTGGCTGACTTCTGGGCTCACATGATGGTTTGCTTTTTGTTTTTCCCCACCCAAATGAGGTACTGACTAGCCATTTTAGAAAGTATGATTTGTTACCCTGTCAGTTATGAAATGAAATGTTACCTTCTCCCTCAGACAACAATATTCTCCACACGGTTGTAGTGAAACCAAAATCTGCATTTGATGATCTTCCTTTTTGTAGCAAAGCAGATGGCTTAGGAGCTACTATTCCTTATTAAGTGTCTAAACTTATCCATAGAAATTCTGGACTTGGGCTAGTGTGAATGAATATGTGAAGAAACTGTGATTTTTCAAAAACAAAAATGAGTCCATTCTTCTCTTCCAAATCTCTAACCTTTGCTTAGCCTGGGTTGCATCATATTTCCTTGTATTTATTAATATATTTGTTAGAAGTTCCATACTGTATTATGAGAGTACATGTATCTTTTCCTCCTTGTAGCTTTTCTCAAACCAATAGGAGCCAAGACTATGTACCCTATAAATATCTCCTGAATGAAAGAGTGAGTTTTACTCTAGTCACTTCATTGTTAATGCTCTTGACATAAAATATAAAAGTTAGCATTTTTCATTTGCTGGGAAAATCCATCAATATTGCTGACTGTCCTTTTGTTTGAGACAGGGTCTCACTTTGTAGTTCAGGCTGGCCCTGAGATCACTACGTAACTCAGGCAAGCCTCAAACTCAGCAGTCCTCCTGCCTCTGCCTCCCGAGTGCTGGGATTACAGGCATGAGCCACCACGCTTGGCACTGTGGGGTGTGGTACTGGTTGCTGGTGGGCGTGAGTCACCATGCCCGATATTTTATCATTGTATGTGTTTACCGGGATTGAACCAGGGACCTTGCACTTGCTAGGCAGGTGGCGGAACCATTGAGCTAAATCTCCAGCCTTCTGTCCTTTTTTTTTTTTTTTTTTTTGAGTCAGGGTCTCGCTTTGTAGTTCAGGCTGACCCTGAGCTCACTGTGTAGCCCAGGCAAGCCTGGAACTCAGCAATCCTCCTGTCTCTGCCCCCTGAGTGCTGGGATTACAGGGGTGAGCCACCACGCCCGGCACTGTGGTATGTGGTATTGATTGCTGGTGGGCGTGAGCCACCACGCCCAGCATTGTATATGGTTACAGGGGATCGAACTCAGGGCCTTGCGCTTGGGAGGCAGACGCCAGAACTGCTGAGCTAAATCTCAGGCCCAGCCTCGTGTCCTTTTAAGTTTAAGACATTGTTTCTTTCCTGAGGCAAAACTAATTTCTTTTCCCTTTACAAAAACTCTAAATTTGAAGAAGCAGTAATCCAATGTTGACCTAGGATTCTCCCCTCTCGGTTTGTGTTGATGGTCTTTTTATACCTGAGGCTGTAGCAGGATTCTATTGTAGAACTGCTTTTCAACATGCTGAGTTAATCTTTGGCATTAATTATGATAATGGAGACTTTTTTCTTAGTTTCTTGCTTTTTTTCTCCACTAGTGCTTTCATGCCCACCACTGGTGATATTTTGCTTCTCGACTTCCTACCCCTTTGCAGTTGACCCTGGACTTCCAACCAAACCTACCTCCTTTCATAAAAGTCCTCACATTTTTTAACTGATTAGAGATCACAGATCCAACCTTCCTATTTTAAAGATAAGTGATCTGATCCTTAGACTGGGCAGATGAACTCCAATTCTGGCTTCCTGCTTCACTGGTGAGAATTATTTCAGGTGCTTCAACTACTGACAGGGCAGTGCTGTGGCTTCTGGTTTCAGTTCCTCTCTTAAACTCCATTTCTACAACCCCTTCATCTAACTTGCTTCTAACTTAGGGTCTCATTAAGTACTTTATACTCAGCATCGATAATGAAAACCCTTTTCAAGGGCATTTTAACAAAGGGCAATGTTGGACTCTCTGCAACTTCATCCCGTATAAGGGGAACTGGAGCTTCAGTCTTTGATATATATGGAGAAAACATTTCTGAGTTGGAAGACTTTGTAGTCTAAATTCAAAGTCACATCACAAAGGTGGGTGTTCACCATATTAAAGCATAAAGTTCATAGTTTTTTTAATTTTAAAAATATTATACTTTTTATAGCCAGGTATGGTGGTGCATGCCGTCAGTCCCAGCACTTGGGAGGTTGAGGTAGAAGGATCGCTGTGAGTTTGCTGCCAGTCTTACACAGTGTGAGTTCAAGAAGTGCCTCAACTACATGGTGAGACCCACCAAAGCTACATATGTACATACACATGCACATGCACATATGTGCACATATACACATATACACACACACACTTAGAAAAGCTTTCTGTAGCCTTCTGTCATTCCTCCTGAGCATTTGGACCTAGAGTTCTGGTATCTTAGAGATATTTTCGGTTATTTCACTGTGAAGTATAAATTCATAAATATACATTGAGAATCTCGCCTTTTATTTTGGAAGGTAAAGGGTCTGGGTCTCTGAATCTTTCTCTTATAAAATTAGAAATGTGTTTTTTCTGGTTGAATCATCTCAGTCATATTAAATGGATGCTGTGGTTATTTGATTATAGTTGATTGCAGCTTTATTAGCTGTAAGAAGAGATATACTAGAGGTTTTCCTCAGGAACCAAAAATAATTTATTTCCTCTTGGTAGAGAGCTAGTTCAGCACTGTGATTAAGAAACAAATGCAAATTTAACTTGAATGAAACTAACAGCAAGATAGGTCCTAGATAGGCTTGGAGATCCTGGTCTGTTTTCAATTTCTAGGTAGATTTTGGGACTATTTTCATGGCTGAGTGCCAAGATAATTATAATTCAGTTTTCTATAATAATTACAGCTTTGCATCTAGTGTGAGTAGTCTGAGTTTTGAGCTGAGTGTCTTTACTGGAAGTCCCTGGTGGTCTCAGGAGTTAGTTAAGGGCCCAGCTTACTTTGTTCAACCCTGTTTGGAAGATCATAGCCCTCAAATGCTTGGAATGTAAATTTCTTCAAGTGGTGATCCTTGATTTTTGTGTTAGTTTTTAAACAGAATTTTTAACTTCTCAGATTGATTACCCACTGATATTTCTATTCTCTCAGCTTTTAAAAAATGAGTGAATCAAACAAAAATAGACACAATTGAGATAATAATTTCACTGTTTAACACATTGGTGAATGCTTTTAAGAGAATTTAGATTTTTGAAAAGGATATGCAAGTTTCAGTTTTTTTTTTTTGAGGGGTCCAGTGCTAAGATTGAAATCAGGGCCTTTGTACTGAGCTAAAACCCCAACCTTTTTAGTATTTATTTTGAGTCAGGATCTTTCTGTATTTCTGATTTGCTGCAGTGAGGCTCAAACTTTTGATGCTCCTGCCTCAGCCTCCTCTAGTGCTAGGTCCTTGGCCTGTACTCCCCACCCCATTTCAATATGCTTATTACTGTTCACTTTGCCCTCAAGAACCATATGGTCTAAGGGACTAATAATTTCATAATGTTCATGTTAATGTTTTTATTGAGCCGCCCTTTAAACAATTGTATTTGTAAAGATAGGAGGGTGTTGAGATGAGAGAGGTGTGTATGGACAAAACAGGTAGCTGGTCTTTATAAAAAATATATTTCATTATGCCACATAGTTATCAGTGAGGCTACAGCCCTTCAGGCAGATGGCCACATGATAATCTCCTTAATTTCAAAGCTCTTTTTTCTAAATTTTCGTCTTCTTAGGAGCCTAAATTTGCTTCTTATCCCCACTGACTTCTAACTTTAATATCATGGATGATTCCTTTAAAAATATACTCTGAAAACAGGTAACAACACTGAATATTTTGAAGAAAGGCAGATAGTTTGGTTTCTTATTATAGATACAATTCTTACCTAATCATAGATAGAACAGGAAAACTCACCTTCCTTCCTTCCTTCCTTCCTTCCTTCCTTCCTTCCTTCCTTCCTTCCTTCCTTCCTTCCTTCCTTCCTTCCTTCCTTCCTTCCTTCCTTTCTTCCTTCCTTCCTTCGACAAGATCTCAATAGGTAGTTCAGGCTAGCCTTGACTTCTTATAAAGACTTGCAGTGAACCTCTTGCTTCAGCCTCCCAAATGCTGTTTCTGGTTACAGCTGTTTCTAACCAGCAGCTATCAGTGAGTTTCCATGCCTTGAATAGCATAAGAATCTCCCTCTCTTCTGTTCCTCTCTCTTTGTCTCTGGCGTCTTTTGTCTCTCTTCAAGAAAAACAAACTCCTCTAGTCTACTAGAATTATTATATCCTCTATTGCAAACAGATTTTGGGTAGGTATGTCAGTGCTGAGAGTTTTTAGCTTTTTGTTTAAAGAAAAACCCTGCCCAAGGTGCATGCCAATGTGCAGGTCTTATAGAAACCCACCAAGTTCTATATTCCTGGTGAGATCATTTCCCCCCGAGCCACCTACACACAGCAGGACTTCAGGGAATTCACAGTTTCACGTGGTCTTGTACAACCACAGCTCCTCCTGCTACAGTATTGCTCCCTTGCTCAGGACAAATCACTTACAAGAACAATCCTGAAAATGAGGCCACAACCACAACCACAACCATTTCCTTTCCTTAAAAGACCACCAACACAAATTCTTCATTCTTGCTTTTCTTTTTCCTTTTTTCTTTCTTTTGTCTTCCTCCCACACCCTTGACTGGGGCTTGCTCTGCTACCCAGCATGCTTTGGAATTCTTGGGTCCCACTGATCCTCCTGCCTCAGTCCCCTGATAGCTGGGGTTATAGGCACGTGCCACCATGCTCAGATACATCGTTCATTTCCCACCAAGACCTCAAGCCTTTCAGGCCATTTATTTTCCCCAGAAAATTTCCCTTAGCTTCATTTTCTTTTCCTTTGACCTAGTTATTTCTCCTGCCATCAGTCTTGGTGGCTGTAAAATCCACATGGAGGACTTTCAAAGCCTGGCTTCTCCTTTCTTTAACCTCCCTCTGTCTTTAATGTTTTCCTGTTCTTACTCAGCTTCCACTCAGGTGTTTCTCAAACTTCAAAGTAGAGATGGATTGTCCAGAGGTCTTGTTAAGATGCATCTTCTGACTGGAGGTGATATTTGATGCAGCACAGTGAGCCCTAAGGTTCTTGACATTGATTCTGTTGTCATTAGTGATGTCATCATTGCTCCTGTACTGGACTAGAGGAATTGCGGTGAGGAGTAGACTTACTACTATATGTATGTCTATTCCATGCCTGTGCCCAATCAGTGGGTATGACTGGAAAACGTACTACTGTGCTATAGTCTGCCTCCCAGTCTGGAATCTGTGGCTGTCTCTCTCAGATGGTCCATGCCTTACCCAGCAATCCTGCCATGTACACCTATGTCATGCATTTTCTGTCTCTGAAATTAGTTCCTTGCAGCTCTTCTCTCCTCAGATCTCGGTCTTTCCTCATCCTAGGTGGATCTTGCCTTCTACTTCATTGAAAATTGATGCAGTCAGAAGAAATACTTCTTTTCTCTACTGTGTTTCCCAAACTACTATATTTGCACCACACATGGTTCCCTACATATCCTTCTGTCCTAGTGGATGAATTGTCCCTTGCCACATGGACAGTGATTAGGTAAACATTATTCCTGAACTTCTTCTGCTCTATCCCCTGTGTTATCCATCAGGAGAAAAGCATGTGGACATATCTTTGACTTTCAAACCCCACCAACCTCTTTAGTCACCAGGCCATGGCTTTTCCCACCTGCCATCCCATTTCTCTACGCACTTACATCACAAAACTCTTCTGAGTAACTTTGGGTAGTGGTTGTTGGTGGAAAGTTATACCAGAAGTTTGGGTGGAGTGGAATAGCTGGGAGCCCTTGACTTTCTCAGTGTTCTTTAAGAAGAATATTTCTTTGCTCTTTCTTGAGTGTTTCAAACGAAAAACCTTCAAAGGAAAGTTTTTCTTTAAATGGCCTGTTAAACGACTTGATGATTTCATTTAAAATTTTCTTCTGAAATAGCTTCTAATGTAAGAGATTGAAGAAAACAATTACTTAGATTATTAAATAAAATAATGTCTTTGTTTCATTTTGGGTTTATTCACCCAAGGAGTAGAGCAGGAAGTGGTACTTTGTTATTTCTTGTAGGCACATGATGCTGTGTATTTAGTTTGGCACCAGAAGAGATTCAGACAGGCAATAAATTCCAAGTCTGAGGAGATGCAGCAGTTTCTTTAAAGAACATCAAAGTGCTGGTAAAGCCTGGCACATTAGGTGACATTGAGGATTTTTTTAAAACTGATGTTAAGGATTTATTTTAAAGTCAACATGCGAATGTCATGGATCTGTTTATTCACACATTCTTGAAATCATAAGAACATTGAGAGATTCACTAAAGTGTGAAGTTTTAATTTAAATGGGGATTAGGATTGTATTGGTTATGTAATGTAATCAATACTTTGGTAATAACAGTGATAATCATCATACTGGCTAACACTGAACATATTTAATGAATATGTTTTTTCTTTTATTTTTAAAAAATTGATAAAAAGGATACCCAGAAATGCTCAGCAACTTTCCTAGGTCTTAGCCTAGATTAAAGCCATGGTTTTGAAATTTTAAAACTTCTGTTCTTTCCTATCATACCCAAAATAGTAGTTCTTTCAGTTCTTTTTCTTTTCTTTTCTATTTTTTTGAGATAGCGTCTCACTTTATAGTTCAGCCTGACCCTGAGCTCACTATATAGCCCAGGCAAGCCTCAAATTCAGCAATCCTCCTGCCTCTGCCTCCTGACTGCTGGGATTACAGGCATGAGCCACCACGCCTGGCATTGTGGTATGTGGTACTGATTGCTGGTGGGTGTGAGTCACCATGCCCAGTACTGTGGTATGTGGTTACCAGGGATTGAACCAGGAACCTTGTGCTTGCGAGGCAGGTGCCAGAACCACTGAGCTAAATCTCTGGCCCCATTCTTTCAGTTCTTTATGCAGCATGAGTAGGAGCTTTTTAAAAAAATACAGACAGATAAATTTTGTTCCTGTAATCTCTTTGGTGAATGACTTATTTACTATGGTTCTACAGGCTACTACATGCAACTAGTAGCCTTGCTGCAGAAGTATGCTTGAATTGTGAGCTATGGGGCCAGCAAAGCTATGGGGAAGCCCGTGTCATGGCTTTAATTCGTTGCTTTCATGTAACTCAACAAATCAAGTAAACAACACAGTTCATCAAGGCCCCTGTTGAGTAGATTCTATCTTAGTTCTGAAAGTTCTGGGTGAGAAAGAACTGAGTCCTTGGTTTCAAGGAACTCAGAGGCAGGGTGGCAGGTTTAAGATGAAAGTTTGAGCTTTGGAGTCAGACAGATGTGGAGGAACTAAGATAGTGTGTGCTAAGAGTTTTGTGCATTAACCAACTCTACAAAATGCTTAGTAAGACATGACTCTTATTGTAAAGTTGAACTAATAATTCTAACTTTTAAATAATAGTTTCTATGAAAGTATGAAATTTAGTCTTTGTGAAAGCTATCCATGGAAGTTCACAGGTACATAGTTGACTTTCTTAACTTTAATGAAATTTATAGCTTAATTTTTTTAAGAGAAAGAGGAAGGCAACTTTCTGGATTTTTTTTTTTAGCACTTCTCAGACCCTTTTCAGAAATTGTAATATTGAGCCAATGACTAAATGTAGCAATTTAGTAAGGGGGGAATCATGTGTAATGATACCACATAGTTACTGAAGGGATATGGATTCTAGCTTACTGAATTTCTTAGTTAGTTGATTTTTTAAATTTTTTGTCCATTTGAGACAGAGTCTTACTATGTAGTTCAGGCTGGTCTTGAACTTTTGATTTTCTTGCCTTAGCCTCTTGAGTTCTGGGATTATAGGCATGTACTACCATGCCAGCTTTGAGATTTAATGTAAATTCATATTTAACAAAATGAAACACAACAAAAATGACTTTCAGTAGTTATCTCTGAAAGATGGGAACCTGTCTCTATAAAAGACACAAACCCACCCTTTTGTGTTATGAAGACTTTTCTCTCAGTTTTATGAAGAAATATGGAGTATTTTAAGCACCCATTCCTTTTTTGTAAGTATATTTTTATTAGCATGTGTTAATTCTACAAAATGTTTAGTTTTAGTGTGGTATTTTCATACATGCATCTAACATAACCTTGATCATATCTATCTCTATTATTCTCTCCTATACTTGCTCCCCCTAATTCTCTTCCTTTTATCTAATAATGGTCTCTCTTCTACTGACATAGCATCTTTTCTAGATTCCATATATTAAGGAAAAAACATGATTTTCGTCTTCTGGATTATTTCACTTGATGACCTCCAGTTCCATCTGTTATCCTACAAGTGACATAATTTCCTTCTTGCTTGTGGCTGAGTAACATTCCATTGTGTAGCTATGCCATATTTTCTTTACCCATTCATCTCTTGCTGAGCACCTATTGGTTCCATATTTCAGCTGCTATGAATTGTGCTCCAATAACCATGAATATGCAGACATCCAGATAATATGCTGACTTCTAATTTCTTTGAGTATATATCGAGGAATGGTATACCTGGGTTGTATGGTAGTTCCTTGTTTAGTGCTTTGGGAAATCTCTTTACTAATTTCCATAGGAGCTGCATTAATTTATATTTCTACCATCTATCACTTCTTGGCCTTTAGGCTAAGATCAAGTGTATTTCTACCAGCTATGTAGAAAAGTCCCCCCCACTACTGGTCTGCAGCTTTTATCATATTTTGTAGTGTTGAAGATAGCCATTCTTCCTGGACCAAGATGGAATCATAGTATCCTTTGACTTGCATTTCCTAAATGGCTGGAGATGTTGGAATTCTTTCACTTGTACTTTTTCTTCCTCAAAACAGTGCCAACTTTTATTAAACACCTATTTTTAATTTTATTATTATTATTATTTTTGCAATACTGGGGATCAAACTCAGGCCCTTCTGCTTCCAAGGTAGGCGCAGTACCACTTGAGCTAAATCCCCGGCCCCTAAATCCAAATATTTCAAAGATTCCAAGTATTGTTTTGGTAATCGTTACTAATTTAATAAATGTCTTAGAGGAGGGTATTAGAGAGGGAGGAGGAGGAAAAAAAGAGGGGAAAGAAAAATGGAAAGAAAACTTCTGTAAATAGGGAGGGATGAGGAGTTGAAGGAGGGAGGGCAGGAGGGTGGGAAAAAACAAGAACCAAGTTATATCATGTATGGTACGAATTCCCTGTGATGAATGTAATCATAATGTCCCTAAAATGTACTGGTAAACTTAATGAATAAGAGCAAAATAAAACAATCTGGGGACCATGGGCTCAGTGGTTTAGCTCAGTGATTCTGGTGCCTGCCTGGCAAGCACAAGGTCCCTGGTTTGATTCCGGTAACCACATACAACAATACAGGGCATATTGACTCATGCCCACCAGCAATCAGTACCACATACCACAGTACTGGACATGGTGGCTCATACCTGTAATCCCAACACTTGGGAGGCAGAGGCAGGAGAATCGCTGAGTTCGAGGCTTGTATACAGTGAGCTCAGGGCCAGCCTAAACTACAAAGAGAGACCCTGTCTCAAAACAACAGCAACAACAACAACAACAAACCCGGGACCAAATAAGAGAAAAAGAGCAGGTGATAACAAATATGTTAGATTGTATTTCAGAGATTTCTGCAGACTTTTGAATTAATTAGGACTTATAATGTAGACTGTTTAGTTTTCTGGTAAATTCAAGCAGAAATTATTATTTTTTCTTTATTGTTTGTTGGTACATTTCAAGTATGCATTATTTTAAAATTTTGTACTTGCTGTCTTTTTAAAATTTGAATGTTTATTGGTACATTATATATACACATCATGATTACGCTCAACACTGAGAACTTATATCGTATATGGCATGACTTAATTCTCATTTTTTCCCTTACCCTACCCACTCTACAACTCCCGCCCCTATATGCAGAAGCTTAAAATAATAGAATTCTTCATGTATTTGTGAATCATCATTGTGCAGGGGCCATGCTAATCTTCTCTGTATTGTTCCTATTATAGATATGTGCTGCCAAAGCAAGCACTATACGTGATATATCTTGATTCTTATTTTTTTTTTTTTTTGAGCTAGGGTCTCGCTTTGTAGTTCAGGATGGCCCTGAGCTCACTATGTAGCCCAGGCAAGCCTGGAACTCAGCAATCCTCCTGTCTCTGCCTCCTGAGTGCTGGGATTACAGGCGTGAGCCACCACGCCCGGCGCTGTGGTATGTGGTATTGATGGCTGGTGGGCGTGAGTCACCATGCCCAGCATTGTATGTGGTTACCAGGGATTGAACTCAGGACCTTGCGCTTGTGAGGCAGGCACTGGAACCACTGAGCTAAATCTCCGGTCCTTTTTTCTTATTTTTTACTATTCCTCTTCCCTCCGTTCAGACCCCTCTACCCTCTTTATATAAACTTTATTTCCATTTTTCCCTTTTCACCATCAACGTTTTTCCCTCCCTTCTTTGCTTTCTGCAGCAGGAATGATTTGAAGGTTTACTTACTACTCTTGTTCTAAAAGCTTTGGCCAGGTATCTTTTGGATATTTGCTTCAAAGATTACATATGTCTTCATCCTGATAAATTTGAGATTCCCGCAAAAACAAAATGAAGTCACTTTTTGAAGGCCCTGGTTACTTCAAAATAACAGGCGAGGACTTTGCAAAACAAAAAGCAAACAACCAAAAACCCCCAAGAAAATAGGTCACTGAGGAGTCCAAGAGGCAGATAAAATGAGGGCAGATGTACCAGCTACTGGCATAGTAGTTGGTGCTCTTTTGGCTTCTTGTTAGAAAAGATATGCCTCTCTTTGATTTAAAACAATATCCCCAAACTTAATTTAGGTAATATGATGCTCAAGGGAAACCTATATCCCAAGAAGAAATGTATTTGTAACTAGTCAAAAACTACTTTGATTTTTAAACGTTAAAATTGCCTATAGTTGATAACTGCATTCTTTCAAATGCATTTCACCAAGAGGCAAAATAGAAAGGCAATAAAATGGAAGTAATCACTTTTGAAAGTAATTCCTTTAGAATTTTTTCAGCTTTTTTGGGTATTCTCATTATATATGCAGAATTTAGTAGATTTCAAGTGTTCTGTTCCCACAAAATTTATCTAAAATTATCCACAGGAATTAAATGTCATTTTGAATATTTTACTCAATAAGAATGTTAGTCATTATCCTTATTAATGTGCTAGTAATAATCATTGTAATTTTTGAGGTAACATGAATGTGTGATTGGTACCATATATGCCAGTTATATTAGCTCAGTACTTATAGCAACTCTCATGGTGCTTTTTGCCACTGTTCCCATTTTCAGATGAGGAATAGAGAATTAAGGTAAATTGTCCAAGCTCACAAATAGGTGACATGAGTGGGATTCTGACTAAAGCAGGAAGACTACTGCAAAGTAAAGGCAGATGATGAGATACTGCATGGTTAGTTTCATTTTCTATCTCCATCCCACTTGAGGAAGAGTTATGTGTCATTTATATATTTTCCCCTTTAGGACTGCCAAGAACAGTTGAAGAGGCCTAAACAATTCCATTGTTTACTCATCACAGGGATTCTTAATTATGACTTAAAAGGAAAATTCCTTTAGGGATCAGGTTGTACATCTTTTGAATAAGTCCCTTGATTGCATATGCAAAATTGAATTAGAGTCACAGTTAAGTTATAACGAAATAGCCTAATCTAGCTCTGTAGTTTATTGAGAATGATTCTGTGCTTGAGCAATGTGGGAATATGGGTTGATTTAAAGTCTTGTGAGACTCACAGTTTCTGGTCATTTTTTCCCAGTACTGGTGATTGAATCCAGGGCCTTTGCACTGAGCTACATCCTTAATCCTTTTTAATTTTGTGATAAGGTCATGCTAAGTGGCTAAGTTAACCATAGTCGGGCTCAAACTTGCAATCTTCCTACCTCACCTTTCCAGAGTGCTGAGATTACAAGTGTGTATCACCACAACTGGGAGTTTCTGGCTTTTATATGGTTTTCTATGAGATCCATAGCTAGGGCAGGAGTTGGGGTAGGAAGGGGCCTTTAGGACATGAGGAGCAGCGTTTAGGTCAGGGGTGGGGGCATAGGCTGGGGGAAAACTAAGGCAGCTCATCTCCAAATATCCAAATACCATTTTCAAATAGAACAGTTCTCCTTTTTATGGGTGTGTTTGTTAGTTTGAAGCAGAAGATCCACCATTGCTTAAAAATGATATTTTTGGTCCCAGTTCAACTAACCTATACAAAAGGGTTCTATTGAACTAGATAGTGGGTTTTGTACACGTTTGTCTATGTGTTCACGTTTGTCTGAGAAGAGAGACTGATTTCTCTCGCTGTTGGAAGTCAGTGTTGTGGCTCCTTGAACTGTGGATCCTATTCTAGAGGAGAGGGAGGCTTGGACGGGCGAGTTTTTGTCCAGCCAGGCAGAGGTCCTTCCTGCTGGAGTGTGCACATTATTTTAGAGACTTACCTGCTGGCTGTCTCGAGGTTAAGGCTCTTTGGATTAAAAAAAAAAATCACACAAGACTGGATCTGGAAACAGTGGGATCTGCGTTTAGCTACACACCCTGTACTGTACTTGCAGTTGTCCAGGGCAGATTGTGTTGAAATTCCGAGGAAGTGTGCTCAGCGCTCTGTTAGTAACACTTAGTGAATTACTGTTCCTATGCGGATTACCTCGGGGTGGAGAGAACTCAACCCAAACACAGCACTCTTACAATATAACCCAGTACTGGACAAAGAAAATGATGATAGGAAGACAGTCTGTAAAGTTTTTTTTTTTTTTGAGACAGGGTCTCGCTTGTAGTTCAGGCTGGCCCTGAGCTCACTACGTAGCCCAGGCAAGCCCCGAACTCAGCGATCCTCCTGTCTCTGCCTCCCAAAGGCTGGGATTATAGGCATGAGCCACCACGCCCAGCACTGGACAGTCTGTAAAGTTTTTAAGTGCTACAGTGGTGCCGTATTGGATGTGAACAAACTGTCCTCGTGGATACTATGGCTGTGTCGTATGATCTTTTGCTTCTTAGTTTGCTTCCGGCACTTAGGGAAAGGCGTGTGTACCACTCTGTGGACCCTGCGGAGACAGGAGTGCGAAATGTGCATGCTGAGTGCAGCTAGGGGATCAGGAACCTGTAAAATGTCACATAACTCACTTGACCTATGTTTAATCTAGAAATTATTTTCACACATCTCTTACCTTTTCTCCGAGGGTAAGTGTGAGAGATATGAAATGTTTGAAGTCCTGGCCGTTCTGAATGAGTAGCCCACGCAGTGCCAGCTTTGGCTTCACTGGGAAGTCGTTAGAAACGACAGAGCCCATTTGATTCTACTGAACTGAATCTATATTTTAACAAGGCCCCCAGTGATTAATTTCCATTTTAGGTTTACTGTGGAATTCTACTGTAATGCAGATTTGAAACTTTTTTGTTTGGTCATCCTAATATGAGTCCACTAGATGTCACTCTTGTAACCTGGTAATGGGATGGTTTTCTTTTAAATTGAGACTTGCAAAAATGCCTGAACACGATCACATTATTAGATAATTCCCATCCTAATATTAGGGCTACTGATACACGCTTTGATTATTTAAGGTAAAATTACCTTTTTTGGGGGGTTGAAACTTTTGGGAAGAGATTCTTGGAGATACTATTCATTTGTTGAATTAGACCTCCTGCCTGCTGTCTTGGTTTTCCTTCAAGTGCCCTGTGCGCGAGTCAGTGCCATTATATAATCTCTATACAGCGTGTGCTGCTACTGCTCTTACTGGCGCCCTGAGAGCACAGCACCCCGGGCTACTGAACGCAGCAACACGGAATATGCAAACAGGTTTGCTCTCTGTGAAAATTACTGAGAGCAGAGAGGAAGCAAGGCTGGACGCTGAAGTTAGCATCAACCTCGAAGATGTGATTGTTGGAGAAAAGTGTTGACCTTTGAGAGTTCTCAGATGGTCTCAAGGGTGGTATTGTAAAGAAGATCCTGTCTGCTTAGAAAGAAATAACCCAAATGTAATCTTGTAGGGAGTTAGTTTCAGCGTGGAGACAAACACAAGGACATTCACAGGTAGAGTAACGTCCTCAGAGAGATGATCCACTTTCAGAGATGTATGAGGCCCCTAGGAAAGGTCCTGTTAACAACTGGTTAGGGCTGCGCATTATGAAAGGGGGTGAAAAGGTTAAAGACTGTGCTGTAGAAGTCCAAATTTTTGCCGGATGCCCAGCTTGAGAAAAGTTAGTCCTTGAAATAAATCAGCCTTTTGCAGAACTCTCCTCCCTCTGAGTCTGATGTGGTTTTTCATCTGTTTCAGTTAACAAGGGTAACAAACAAGTCATAAAGTAGCAGGTGTGTATGTATGTGTGCCTGAGTGTGTTCTGTGTGTACTTCCTTTTCTAGATATAGGGAGGGGCATTTGATTTAGTAATGTGTATTAGTAAATGGAAGAAAATGTTTAGTGTGATTGATTTTAGATGAGAAAAATATTCTTGATGTGAAAACATTGTGCTGCTAGTTTAAATTAATCTTGTTTTCTTCAGAATGACTAAGGCAACCATAGCATTTACTTATAAACTTGAATTTTTTTTCTAACATAACTTATGTGGTTTTTGATGACCAGGAATGGGATTAACTTTAAGACATTATTCCAAAAATTTATTTTATTTTATTATTTAATGAGTTTTTTTTTTTTTTAAAGACAAGGTCTCACTTTGTAGTTCAGGCTGACCCTGAGCTCATTATGTAGCCCAGGCCAGCCTCCAACTCAGCAATCCTCCTGTCTCTGCTTCCCGAGTGCTGGGATTACAGGCGTGAGCCACCTCGCCCAGTTTACTATTTTATGTTTTGAGACAGGGTCTCGCTTTGTAGTTCAGGCTGGCCCTCAGCTTACTATTAGCCCAGGCAAGCCTTGAACTCAGCAATCCTCCTGCCTCTGCCTCCCGAGTGCTGGGATTATAGGCGTGAGCCACCACGCCCAGCACTGTGGTATGTGGTATTGATTACTGGTGGGCGTGAGTCAACATGCCCAGCATTGTATGTGGTTACTGGGATCAAACTCAGGGCCTTGTGCTTGCGAGGCAGGTGCTGGAACCACTGAGCTAAATCTCCAGCCCAAATTGATTTTATTTTTAAAAATAGTATCTACATTATGGAAAAATAATGCTCATTCCTATTCTTAGCCACAGCCTAAACTTCCTTTCTGTAGGGATAGAATTGTACCTGACCATTCTCTTTACTGTTGAATTTTCTTTTGCCCTTTAAAAAAATCTTTTGCTACAGACACTCCAAAAGTTGTTAGAGATAACAGCATGTTTAGATTATTTGGCTTTGGAGTCAAACAGTCATGAGCATATTGTTTCATTTCACCACATTTCTTCATTTATAAAATAGGAATAAAACTATCTGTCTCAAGGGTTGTGGTGAGGATTCGGCAAGACAAGGTATAGCAAGCATGTGGCATAGTCCATATAGAGGGTATGTTTCATATATGAGAGCTATTACTGCCGTTTCTGCATCCCTCTCAGAGACTCTGGACCTGCTGTTGTTAACTTTGTGTCTCAGCTGTTATACCTAGTCCACAACTGTGGCAGGAACCCCTGTAGCAATACTTGTTCTCTACTAGAGTGGGATTCTAAGTTTTGGGGAAATCTTCCTTTCTACATGTCAAATGTGTACACAAGAAGCAGGTGGGTCAGTGGAGAGCACATTGGTAAGCTCATGTTGTAAGAATGGTGTGGAACAGGTTGATCCTAGAAGAGCAACAGGGAGAGTAGTCTTCCTTGCAGCCCACATTGGAATTCTCAAGGTAGGTTTCCCTCAGTGTTAGAAGTGGTGATTGAGCTTGGCTCAACAGAATTTCTAGCACTATTACTGTTGGCACGATAGCCATAATAACAGGCTGGCCCACGGTCCCAATCACAATTTGAACATCAATTCTAGAGAGAAACACACACTTAGATGCAAATGGCCAAACTCTTAATTGCATCTTTGGAGTGAAAGTTTTAGGTTGCCTGTTGTTTTGTATCTTTACTGCTTTGAGTTTTTTTTTTTTTAATTCCGAAAGGACTTCTAGGTTTTCAATAGCTGTAACTCACACCTTGGGGCCATTGGAAAGTTACCTGGTTAGCAGCTTTGCAGCTATTGAAAGCTATTGTGAAGAAGTCTAAAAGTGATCTTTAAAACATCATAGTAAGAGTCTTTGCACTTAAACCATAATGAGCTCTATGATTTTTGGGATACTTTCCTATTGATGAAGAATGATGGAAACTCTGATGTAACATCCCTGAGTTAGTGTGCTGTTTGAAATAGGGTATAAAATATTACTGAATTATGAGCTTTATATATCTAAAGAATACATTTTTTTCTGCTAGACTTTTGGAATATACATTGGATTTTTTTTACAGAGTTAACATTAATATATTTTTGGTAATTGGTGAAAGAGTATCTCATAAAACCTTAAAAGGGTCGTGTCCACTGTTTTCCCCCTACCATGTCAGTTTTGTTTCCATTGTAGGAGTCAAATCAGTTAAGTTCAGCTCTAGTTCAAAGAAGCTGCGGGTGGGGTAGTAGGGAACAAAACTTATAATGGTGTTACTGTGTAGATTGCAAAGAATCTGAGGTTTGTTCAGCAAATATAATGGTGCATTGAGGTGTTGTGTTAATGTAGGGGGCCAGAAAATGAGCTCTGTGTGTAGAGAATCTGTTCAGTGGCAGTTTAGGGTTTAATCTAAAAATTGGGAGAAAGTTGATAAGTTCAGAGGAAGCATGAGACCCCGTTAACAGACCTTGCTTGGGTCATGGTGATGGGCTGCAGAGCAGGAGTGACAGGAAAAAGGGGAGTCTGTGGGATGTTTGATCAAGGTGGCATGTAGGGGTGACAAACCAAAACACCCATCTAGACAGGAACCTGACAGTCTCATTAGAAAGCAGGCCCCAGGTGTCTACCAACCTATCAAGTATGTAAACTCCAGAAGCAGAAAAAAGAAGCAAGTGAAGATCCTTCTTCTATTCTTTCATGGACTTGGTAGCATGAGAACAATGGTTGAAACTTAATGAGAAGTAATACTGCTGGGCTAGGGAATCTGTGGGAGCATCAGATGGTCAAAAAGGTGGCATCATAACATTTAAGGTAGAGAATCAACAAGAACAGCATAAATATAATAAAAAGAGCACACCAAAATGCAGAAAACATAATGGGAAAATAGATTTTCTGTGGATGAGAAATTCATGCTCAGTAAGTAATCATAAATTTAGTGACGCTATGAGCCATTGTCTCTTAAACTTTTTAAGACTGTAATTTATTTGAAACACTGATGAGATATGGAATCCTTTCTGAGAAAGTTATCCATCACATGTACAGTAGTAATTTTGCTGGTGATTTTAAGAGTTTTTCAGACCTTCTGGGACCCATTCTAGGTGCTACATTAAAGTCCTTACTAAACCAACTGAATAGAGTAAGAATGGTGAATCTATACTGAGAACACTAGAAAACTGTACTGAATAATAAGGGAAGGGAATTACACCCTGAGCACCTGAGACTAAAAGGTCTCCCACAAATGTCTGCTTCATAAAGCAAGTTTTAAAATAAGCGATGGAATTACACTAGATTTGTACCTAAGATTAGACAGGTTGGTACATGAAATAACCTGTGACTATTGTACTAGTGCTTACAACTCATTCACATTCAACCTTCTGAAGGGGAGTGAAAGCCAGAAAATCCTATCACATTATTATTTGGCTTTAGAAAAAGGAACTATGATCAAGTTAATGTGAAAGTGATTTTTAAAAAGACTAACAAAAAAATAAAGACTAACTGGTAGGAAATCTGTAAGGTATTTAAGTACATTAACAAAAGGGCAGGAAAATATGTCAGTATCAAAGGTTAGGAACTCATAGAAAAACTTTTGCATCCATTTTACAAAGTAAAAAAAAAGTGAAAGTAGGGGTGGGGGAAAGTAGGCGAAAGATTGTTTAAGTGAGAAGAGGGAAGACCTCCGAGTGTGACAGGTCAAGTGTAAATAAGAAGCCATTCTGGCTAGAAAGGAATTTAAGAAACAGCACAGAAAGGACTGCAATCCAGAAATAAAAGCTTTTTTATCCATGAAAGGCAGAAGGTCAACTAGAGAATCAATAGGACTGCTTGATGATCATGGTGCTCACGAGGAAGAAAGGAAATCTGGAGACTCAATGAATTCTTTGCTTTGGTCTTTGTTGAAACGCAGAAATCTTCACTGTCATCGTCTTTTGAAGCAAAGAGGTGAGATACGTAGTATCAGATCAAATAGTGGTAAAGGAACAGGATGTCCTGCCTCCTTGGTGTGCTGGGTAGAAGTAAATTGCTCAAACTTTATTGCATTCATTATAAGGATCTGAAGAAACTCAAGGGAATAGAGGAGCCTAAATGTGAAATAAGTTATTGAACTCACTCTTCAGTGCTCCTGAGCTCTGTTCTTCTTCTGTTCTACTGGAACTGTGCGAGGAGGTCCTATAGTCTTTTGCCTGGTAAATCCCATTCGTGTTGGTGGGTCATTACCACAAGAGTTGTGGGATCATTACTCACTTGATGTGATGAATAGAAAAAGCATCCTGTTTTCATGATATAATTTAACTGTTGAAAAGAGTAAATAAGCACCAGAAAAGAACCAAACACACTGTTCAGAACCAAACTCACTTTGTTCAGACAATTGAGTCCATTAAAAAGTTTCACAACAGGGCCGGAGGGTTAGCTCAGTGGTTCCGGTGCCTGCCGCGCAAGCGCAAGGACCTGAGTTCGATCCCTGGTAACCACATATAATGCTGGGTGTGGAGACACGCCCACCAACAATCAACACCGCATACCACAATGCCGGGCGTGGCGGCTCACGCCTGTAATCCCAGCACTCGGGAGGCAGAGACAGGAGGATTGTTGAGTTCGCGGCAGCTTGCCTGGGTACCATAGTGAGCTCAGGGCCAGCCTGAACTACAACGCAAGACCCTGTCTCAAAAAGCAAAAAAAAAAAAAAAAAAGTTTCACAACAAAGCTCTTCCAAGTTGTGTTACCATGGTATTTTTTGTCACACATAGGTATTAATAGAGGAAACACAAAGTAGAATATGTGAGCCGACTGTTGATGGAATTGTGTAAACAGTAGGTCCCTCTAAGGATTTTTCCTGGCCTTTTCCTTTAAACATGTTTATAGATAATCTGGAAAAGCAAGAACAGAGTGAAATTTCCAAGGGTACAGGACTAGGCCCTTTTTGCTATTGAAATGATAAATCAGCAGGAGTAAGGTTTTGCAAGATTGGTAACAGGGACAAGAAAGTGACAAAGAAGTGCTAGTACTATGAAAAGTACTGCCCAAGTAGGGAAAAAGAAAATTGACTATACTTGTAAAATTGTGATCGCTGAATTAGGGGGAGACATGGTTTCATTCAGGAAGCAGGAAGGACACTTGGAGTCCTGCAGATGCATCCTGCTGAGTAAGCTGACAGAACGCCAGAAGGTTCTGCAAAGAAAGGGGCACTGACAGCAAAATCATGGTGCTTGTGCACTCTTCTGGTTTTAATAGTCATCTGCCACAGCTAGTTATGAGAAGGACCTGATTTTAGTTCTCAACATTTTGTATGAGGAAAAAAATAAATACAAGTCAGTACAAATCTGGCCGATGGCAAACACTGACTGTAGAATCTCAGAAGGAAAATGATGAAGTTAGACCTCCTGGCTACAGAAGGTCATTCAGTCTCTTAACTGATACAGAGACCCCCTGAGAATTTTATATCAGATATCCATGCAACTTCTCTAACTTAGCTACAAAGACTTACTTCTGACATGGAAACAGTTTGATTGTTTTTAAGAACAGTTCTAATTATGTATGACTAAGGATTTAGTTGAAAGTTGCACTTCTGTAATTTGTAGATCAACAGAGTAACTTCTAATTTAATGATGAAGATCAGGAATATATAGGTAAAATAAAATCTCAAGTGAGAAAATGGGTGAGAAATGCACATTTATGAACTCTGATTTTTCAACAAGCAATTAAACGTAAACTCACACACCCCTATTTAGTTGAATGCCACTTGATTTTCTTAATGTAGAGAGTACTTAGCATCATTAATAAAGTACCTGTTATTTATATTAACATTTTCAGTCCCAGTGTATATAAATTAAAAGGTGGTCCCATATCTTGAAGAGAACAACTGATCCTTCCCTTTGAAAGAAGCTGGCCTAGAATATCTTATTACTTTTAGGTGCATGACATATAATAAGCCTTCAGTATGAAATAATTATTGCTCATAAACATCTTTGATTAATTGCAATAATAAATCTGAAGGCCAAGCTATGGAATGAATTCCACTGACCTATATACTAATGCATACCTCTTTGCCAACTTTTACATTCATATCCCAATTTTGTCCTCGTTCACTTACTCCTAAAATTAGTGTTGTTATAGTCATTAGAAATTAGCATTAATGAGAAGTTAGTCACGTCATGTACTGGTACAGATTTTCAAGGTTGATTGTGATCATAATGTGTATATAAAATATACCAATAAAATCAATTAAAAATAAATTACCATTAGCTCACTGACTCAAATCTGTGATAATTACTTATATGCTGCATCATAGAATGTGCTGGCTAAGGTTGAAGTGCAAATTTCACAGACTTGGGTCTTGAGTTCAGTTCCTCCAAAGCCTTTGAAACTATATTTGGTGTTTCTAAATACTTGGGAGAAAATAAAAAAAATTTAAAGGAAAATTTAAAGGAAAAGAATTAAAAGGAGACATAGAAACCTATACAGATGATCACATTCTACAAAATTCCATCAGGAATAGAATCTCAGGGTGGAGTTGTAACTCAGTGGTAGCTTAGCATGTGTGACTCCATGGACACATCAACAACAAAATAACAAGACAGAATCTCTTCAGCTAATCTCTGAGCTTGAAACTATTTTTTTCTTCCTGATTCCCCTTCCCCTGTCTCTCCTTATACTCATTTTTGTCAGTTAACTCAATTTTGTTTCAAGCAATGTTTTACCTCCCCTTTCCCCCTTTCTTCATGCAAACTTGAGGCCCTTTCCCAAGAGGTTGGAGAGTGGATACTCAACATGCTTGTGTTATCCTCTAAGCATCTCTGTTGGCCCAGCTGCTGAGATACATTGTTAAATTCAATAATGGCATCATATTCTCTTTTTTACTTGCATAAGTCTTGGGAGTTTATGAATTCAAATACTAGCTAAGGATATGTCTCCAACCGTGGGAATTCATAAAATATTGCCTAATTGATATTACTGTTTATATCATTTATTAGTATTAGTATATTCATTTTATTTGGATATTTATAAGGTCCTTAATATCTAGTTCCATCTTGGCCACTTATTGGTTTGTATTTTTAACAACTTTTAATACTAAGCCTGTCTTCAGGGTGACTTATGTCATTTTCTGCATTGCAACTGGATGTCCTTTAGACAAGTGTTAACAAACTAGAGTCCATAAACCTGTTGATTTTTATGTAACCCATGAGAGAAGATTAATTTTTACATTTTTAAATGGCTGAAGAAAAATGAAATGAAAAACTCTATTCTGTAACACGTGAAAACAGAATGTTATTCAGATTTCAGTGGGCATAACTAAAGTTTTATTTAATCATAGACACACTCATGTGTCTGACCTGCTTTTATGCTGCAACAGCAAGAGTCGAGTCATTCCATCAGAGACTATGGCTTGCAAAGCTGAAATTGTTTGCCAGGAGCCCTTCACAGAAAAGACACTGACCTTTGCTTTTTGTTTTCAGAGACGCAATCAGCAACTCTGTATTTCTCCTTGGGTTTTTGTCTGTCTTAAGTGCACATGCTGTTCTACAAAGAATGCTATAAGAAGCCTCTATGACTGCTTCAATTACTTTTTTACATCTAACCAACTCCAGACACTGGGCTAATAATGAAATTAATGGCTTAATTCTGAAAATACATTTTCATTGATGAAATAAATCATGATACAAATAGCACCAGTTACACATACACATATACTTAATTCATCAGTAAATATTTATATTTGTATAAATATTACATGTAATATATATATATATACACATAAACATTTACCTCATCATTTCGTCCTATATTTGTCTTCTTGAAATTCTATTGAACTATCATTACATATTTACTTGTAGCTTGCAATATACACTGATCCATTGCTCAAAACCTAACTTTTCTTTCTTATATTTCTTCTATATCCATTACTAGTAAAGTGAGTCTACGTGGCAGACTCCTTCATCCAACATCCAGATTTCATCTACTGTACTTATTTTCTCATATTATACCCTAGATCTGATAGATTTCCCATGTTTGTGAAACAATCTCACTCTTCTTCTTTATAGAAAGTTTAAAATTTTATATTCTCTACTTTATATTTCTTTCTGTTATAAAAGTAATATTTTGATATTTCTCATAAAAGTAATAGTAAAAGGCCAAAATTTAAATTGAAGGATTATCATTTATAATCTAGCTTGAAATGTCTCTATTAGATTGTGTATATTATCTTAGAAATAAATATCTTTGCAAAATGGTCTGTTAGACTTTTTTCTGCACCTAATGATATAAAATAAATTTTTTTCTCTTGATTTCACTTGAATAATAGCCCTATTTTAACTATGCCATTTAGAGAAGATACCTCAGGTTATCTAGGGGAAGTCTCCAAAACCAGTATCTGACAGTTCTGGAAGAGTTTTAAATCTAGACTAAAGTATTATCTTTCCATATGCCGAAATAGCCAGGTAGCAGATAGAAAATATACTGTTATTGTGTATTGAGGACTCAAAATTACTCCTCTGTTTTATGAAAAGGAGTCATGAGGACTAGTTTACTTCTTGTGGTCCTTGCTCTCAAAATCTTGAGCTGTATTTGGTCCCTGGAGATTCATGGGTTCAGAGACTTTTCCAGTGGATATCTGTCCTGAAAAGGCCCGAAAAAGACTCCAGAACAGCATTTCAAATAGGCTCAGTTTCAGCCCAGATAAAGGAAGCACCCTAACCTGGCACATGGCCCCAGGCAGATCCCTTTCGCAGGTGAGCTAGCTTCCTGACAAGTCTGAGCTAATGTTTTTTTAACTTTCAAAATGAAAATAAGTTCATTATCACTTGGTCAAGCTTAAACAGGGACTTATCTCTTTTAATAGAATCATGACCACTTCTGTTACCCCTTTTCTGATGGGTGGCATAAGTTTCCTCTGACCCTGAGAAAGGATTTTGAGAAACTTCAGGCATTTGAGTGAAGTCTATTTTCCAGTGCTTCAAAGAGTCCCCATTATATGTCCATATAAGGATCCCCTTATTTGGTTCTCTCATCTCTTTTGCAAGCTTTCTATGTAATGCATATTATAAGCTGTTAATGATCCTCTGAATAGTCCTTTGTAACTATAGGCCCTTCAAATATAACTGTACCAAGCTGGTCAAAACATCCCCCTTCAATAGTGATTGCTTTCACGTTAAACATGATTCAGGCAATAGCACAGTGGCCTGTGGATTTAATTTCTATTAACTTTTTTTTTTTTTTTTTTTTTTTTTAGTTTTTTAATACTAGGGTCTTGCTTTGTAGTTCAGGCTGGCCTTGAACTCACTATGTAGCTCAGACAAACCTTGAACTCAGCAATCCTCCTGCCTCTGCTTCCCATGTGCTGGGATTACAGGTGTGAGCCACCATCTCGGCTTTGTGGTATGTGGTTGTCTAGTGTTGTCCTTACAGGCATGAGTCACCATGTCTGGCAATGTTACTGGGATCGAACTCAGGATGTTGCACTTTCTAGGCAGGCACCAGAACCACTGAGCTAAATCCCTGGCCCTCCCTCTACTAACTTTTTACTTCATTGATGTAGCCCGATTCTTGGACCCATTCTTTATAAAACACAATCTGTGTGAGGGATTTGAGATCTTATTGTCTCAAATCTCTCAGCTGCTTGCTTTGTAGCCTCATTGGGCAAAGTGATTTCCTTTGATCGCCTGAGTATTACCCCTTTGGTGTCCTGGACAGTACATTAAAGCTACAGTTAAAGGAGATAAGACCCACTTTCATCGAGGTCAAAATTTCTATCAGGTGCTTAATGTCTTTATGGCTGGCAGTTAGTCACCCCTGCTTTCTCCATCTGGCCTCATGAGCATGAACAACCAGAAATGCATACCTGGAATCTATGTAGCTGTTATCTTCTTCCTGGGAGCCAGGTGTAACTCCCTTGTCAATGCTATGAATTTGCTTTTTGTGCTGACATCTGAAACGACATAGTTTTATGTATGTCACCAGTTCATTGATTGCCACGGTGTACCCACATGCTTGCACCCTTGGTACCTACTGGTCTGAAGTTCTCAATCCATGCATTTTAGTGGTTAATCTTCAAGTCAAACCCAAGTTTCTGTATAATTATGTTCTAGCATTTTATTGGCGTGGAAGCAGAGTGGCAGTTTTTAAATAAAACAATGGTCACCTAATGTTTGTCATTTGGATTGGCTTAGGAGAATAGTCTATTTACTCATTTTTTTTCTAGCTGCCATCTAATAGCCAACATTTTGTTATAAACATCAATGAAAGTGCCACAGGTGGCTTTGAAACTTTCAGACATTGGGGCACACTTTTTTGTTGTTTGTTCTGCCTCTGTGGAGAATTAGTGAGCACTTGGTTAGGAAGCATTCCCTAGCATCTGTATTCACACCCTGTGTTCTTTGCCCTATTTCTTGTCCTATTGAAAAGCATGATTTGAAAACTACTTAAAGCTTTATGTAATGGGCACTTATTAGCCTTTTAGCACATAACTAGGGACTTAAGTCTCTGCTTGGTGTTTTTCCAAATAAAGGGGGAGACAAACCCACAGCCAGAGTGGAAGTCTTGATTACTTTATTTGTAAGGCTGAGCATATATTTTGGATCCTGGAACCCTGTTTGCCATACATTGGGTGTTACTGTCTCAAAGGATTTAGTTTGCAGGGCATGCTGTGGTCTAGGAACTGAATGGGTTAGTCTAGCATATATAGGAAGTTGAGTTTCAGAGTTAGGTCCCCTACCTGACTCTTCACTCACTAAAGAAATGAGTAGTCCTCGATTTGTTCAGAGTTCTGTGCCCAAAGTTGACTTAGACATTATATAATCATAGTATCACGCTAAGGTCAATGAGTTTGCTCCCCACTGTCAATTGTATTCAGGGTTTCTGTGGTGGGGAATGAAATAGCTGTGCATATCCAAAGGAGCCCCTGGGGCCTTTATATCTTTCTAATTACCTAGCTGCAGAGAAGGATCTCGGCCCAAATTAGGACCCTTGTCTGGTCCAGGAGAGTGAAATCTTATTTCTCCTTTTCAACTTTCACACACACATCCTCACAATTTCTTATCTGTTTATTTTTCTACTTACAGGTTCCTTTTTTTTCTTCTGCAGCTTATATTCTGAAACAATCCTTTAAAGTGACAACTACTTTGTCTTGGTTTACAATGTGATAAACACTGACACCTTTCTTTTCCTACAGGTGGTATCTTCTACATAGAGCTGCTAGGTTTATATGACTGATTAACTGAGGAATAGTTTCATCCTCATAATTCTGTCAGATAAGAACAGATATCTCTTCCTTTTTTTTTTTTTTAAACAAAACACTTTCTAAAGAATTCTCAACCCAAATATACTATTTAACTAATTTTTAATAAATTCTTTTTCACTTACAGATAATAATCATACACCAGTATAATGGTAAAGTATATTAATATTATGTTACACAGCAGGAAGAATTTAGTTGTCCATTAAAAATATGCAAACCTCTTTAAATGAAAACTACTGTTAACAGTTGCAATTTAGAAAGCACCAGTTTGGTAAAGTGCTCTCTTAAATTTTTGCATTTTCATTTATTATACTGTGAACATGCTCTTTGTTAAGTACTAGGGATTAAACTCAGAATCACATGCATGTTAGGTAAGATCATGACCACTGAGCTACATCTACAGCCCTAGAATAGTTTTTTTTTTTTTTTTTTTTTTGGTTTTTGAGACAGGGTCTCACGTTGTAGTTCAGGCTGGCCCTGAGCTCACATGGTGCCCAGGCAAGCTGCCGCGAACTCAGCAATCCTCCTGTCTCTGCCTCCCGAGTGCTGGGATTACAGGCGTGAGCCACCACGTCCGGCATTGTGGTATGTGGTGTTGATTGTTGGTGGGCGTGTCTCCAAGCCCAGCATTATATATGGTTACCGGGGATCGAACTCAGGTCCTTGCGCTTGCGAGGCAGGCACCGGAACCACTGAGCTAACCCTCCGGCCCTAGAATAGACTTTTAATAGAATATCTGTATACTCAGGAACATAAAGACACTTAACATACAATGTAGACAGCCAGTAATAACTGGTTCCACAGCTATATGGAGATCCTTTAAGCACAACAACTTGGCTTTTACTTTAAAAATAAAACTCAGAATTCATGGCTGAGTAGCACAATTGTAACTGTGTCATTCTAGTTTTTTAACAGGTCTTCATAAGTTAGTAGTACTGGCAAAAAAAATCAAAGGATAGCTTTAGACCTCTTTCAAGTTTAGAAGACAGTGATAGCAACCATAAAGAGTCACTATCTGATATTCAAGTACGCATTCACTGAAAATTGTATGTCTTTCTACACATTATAAAAAACTGTGTTATTAATGGTACAAACACATTGTATCTACACAAAAGTAACAAAATGCCTACTTACTCAAAGAAAACATGTAGAAAAATGTAAGTTTTCCTTTCTTCCTCTTTCTGTATACAAATGCTCTGTGCCTTGTCCTCTCTGTCTTTATATATCTCTATATTATATATATATATATTTACAGATATATAGGGTGTCAAATATACTGTAACAATATTCATATAAAGTTTAACATCTGGTAACTAAGTAAAAAAACTTATTTTACTTGTGCTAAAATATTTTTATACTAAAGCCATATTATATTTCAACATGAAAAGGACTTTATATCATAACAACATGAAAAAAAGACTATAATTCAGCAATGCTATAATTAGGAACATTTGGGAAAAACTTTAATAAGACTTTATAGTATATTTATAGTATAATTCTTTATCACATTTACATTTACCTAATTTGCTTATTTTTTAAATTGAATTCTTTATTGGTACATTTTATATACAACTCACAATCACACTCAACATTGGAGAATTTGTACCAGTATATGATGCAAGTTAATCCTCATTTTTACCCATATCCCTACCCTAATTTACTTATTTTTAATAGTTGTCCCTGGATTATGCATGAAAATTGAGATAGTAAATGGGCATAGTCATCAGTTCAATTTATTTGTCAAAGAAAAATTCTAAAAGTTGATGTATTAGAAAGTAATAGATTTTGTATTATACTTTTATTTACATATTTGTTCTAATATTTTACACATTTATTAAAGAAAATATAAGTCAGAATATTATATTCTGGCTAAATATTAGCCAGAAACCTAAGAAAAAAATGTATACTTAACAACTATAAAAAGTTTTATTTTTATTTTATTAACAAATTGAAATAAACTAATTTGTGCATTCATGTGTTGGTGAGCGAATTTGAATAAAATTCCTTAAGATATTTTTATCAGAGAGATATACCAGTTTATCAAAAGACAACTGAACCAAAATTTTCAGGTAAAGCAATTCACATAACAACACAACTTTTAAAAGCTCATCTTGATTTTCCCTGCTTGCTTTTGAAGCTGAAGTAGTTCCTTTTCTAGTGACCTTCTTCCTTACAACATATGCATTCGTCCTCACCTAAAGGTTTGGGCCCATTTTTGCTACTCTTAACGTTTTATAGTTTTCTTAGGTTTGAAGTTTTTCTCAAACTTTATACCACCAAATTGGAACAAATACCAAGTTTCCCATGTCAATATCAAGTTGTCCAAGTCCACACACAAGGACACCACAGACAGATGCAAAATTGGATCAAGCCCAGCAACTATTTCATCCGTTTGAGTACCAATTTCTCTGAAACAGTTGAGAAAGTGAGTTTCTGACATGTATATGTTGGAGCAAGTTGCTCCACATAGAGCTTTTTTGTTCACTCAAATGTCAATTCCTTGCATCATTAGAGGTTGTCTGGGCAGCCTTCATTACGACTATAAAGACAATAGAAAGTCCTTGAAATAAGAGTTCTGGCAATCACTAGAAAGAGCCTGAGGGTACCTGCACAGCTGGCTCACCATGGGCTGCAGTCCTCCCCAAATCTGCCTGTTTGGTCTGACTGATTGCTGCTTGGGAAGTGAGCTAACTTGAGAGACAAAGTGTTGAGGCAAGGAAGGTGACTTGATTAAAAAAGCTAGCTGGTTGAGAAGTTGGAAGACTTGTCCAGTGTTGGTCTTGTTGAGATGCTGATTTGCTGGTGTGCCTGGACTGGTAGGCACCTTCTCACAGTGCATAGGCCAGACATTCACATCTCATCCTAATCTCCTAGTAATGAGATGTTTTCTAGTTTTAAAATCTCTAGGCTGATCATTATTTCCATGGGCATTAATTTTTCCATGTGTAATACCTGATATCACACAATGGATGGACTAGGGGCTAGCCCTCCAAGTTCTGCTGTTGATTGTCAAACTCACAGTAATGAAAGAAAACTTATTTCACCTGATTATTTTTGAAAGCAAGGCCAGGTGAGACTAAAAATGGAGTTGAATGTTGAATTTAGTCTCAAGACTCAGCTTCATGAAGAATCAAAATGCAGACAAGATTATACACAAAAAAATGTATATGATGACTCTTATAGTTGGTGCAGAAGACTCTAGGAGGCTAGAAAATCAAGTGTTCATAATCAGAGAAGGATTCATTTTGGAGATAGAATTTGATTTAAATCTTTCAGGCTGTGTAGAAGTTTGATAGGTGAAGAGGAGAGAATGGAGAAAAGAAGGCTTGAACTTTCTAGGCCTTGGTGTACAAGGGATGGAGTGATCCAGGTGATATCATGCTCTTTCCTCTCCTACAGATGGATACCCTAAATATGATCTTCTCAATATCATAAATACTTCTATTATCATTTACATATGTGTTTATCTTTAAACCACACATGAAACTATTTTATATGTTTTAAGATTTATTTAAATAGTATACATCACTCTGACCAGTTCCTCTTTAAAAATCTAACTTTGTGAATTTATTTGTATTAATGTATATAGTTCTAATATATTGCTTCTTTTTTCTGTGTGTGTGCCTTACATTATTAATTTTGGTGCGATTTCTTTGCTTTTCACTTAGGATGTTTAGATTATCTCCCATTTTCTACTTTTATGGTGCTCTGTGTATATTCTTATGCATATTTTTTGTTAGTATGTCTGA
The DNA here is from genome assembly GCA_004025085.1 of Thryonomys swinderianus. Lineage (NCBI taxonomy): Eukaryota > Metazoa > Chordata > Mammalia > Rodentia > Thryonomyidae > Thryonomys > Thryonomys swinderianus. Next base: position 23,688 of record PVIC010006047.1, on the reverse strand, counting down.
AATCAACTGGATGCTATATCTAAGAGCAAAACTGTTGTATGTGTATATTCAATTTTGCTCAATATTGCTAGAAAGTAAATTATATAATTAGACATTTAATATTACATCATGCTTGCATTCCTAGGACAGTCCATTGGCAATGATGTATCATTTTATATACTTATAGGTTAAGTTTTCTAGAATTTCATATAGGACCTCTGTACCTATCCTCATAAATGAACTAGCCTAGAATTTCCTTTTCTCTTACTGATTTTTGCTTTGTTTTGATTTTTATCTGATGTTAGACTCATAAAATGAGGTAGAAATGATATATTCTTTGTCTATTTCCTGGAAAACTGGAACTGTTTGTACAGTGTCACAGTCTGTTAAATATTTATAAGCCTACTAACTTGTGGATAGATTTTAAGTTACAGTTAATTTTTTTTTTTTGAGACAGGGTCTCACTTTGTAGTTCAGGTTGGCTCTGAGCTCACTGTGTAGCCCAGGCAAACCTTGAACTCAGCAATCCGCCTGTCTCTGCCTCCCGAGTGCTGGGATTACAGGCATGAGCCACCATGCCTGGCAAGTTACAGATAATTTTTAAAGGTGAAAGATATAAATAGGCTTTCTATTTGTAGCTCAACCTTGAGAATTTTTTCCTGAATTTTTCAACTTAATGTGTATTCAAATCTATTGTTGTTATGTTGAATATTTTACCACAATTAAAACAAATCAGTTGTATCCATTGTGTTTTTCTTTCCATTCTTAATACAAAGAATAGCATAGTAGCATAGTAGGTAGTGAATATTATCACACACTGTGTACCATATTATCTGGGTTTTAATCCTCACTCCACAATTATCTGGTATGTTCTTATGCTTCTTATGGTTTATATCTAGATGTCCCCTGAAGCCTCATATGCTCACAGGGGGGCTTTTGAGAGGGACTGGGTCATGGACCATTTCCTTGTTTCCTAGAATTGCTTTTGCTATTCTAGGTCTTTTGTGATTCCAGATGAATTTTTGGATTATTTTCTCTAGATCTATGAAATATATTGTTGGGATTTCAATAGGGATTGCACTGAATCTGTATAGTGGTTGTGGGAGTATAGTCATTTTGACAATGTAGCTTCTTCCTACCCAGGAACAAGGGATGTCTTTCCATTTTCTGTTATTTTCTTCAATCTCGTTTTTTTCAGAGTGCTATAGTTTTCAGGGTAGAGGTTGTTCACTTCCATTGTTAGATTGATTCCTAGATATTTCATTTTTTTGGATGCTATTATGAAAAGAATTGACTCCCCAATATCTCTCTCAATAAGTCTGTTATTTTTGTATAAAAATGCTATTGATTTTTGAGCATTGGCCTTGTATCCAGATATGCTACTAAATTTGCCAGTTAAGCCTAGCAGTCATTTGGTGGAGTTTTTAGTATCTTCTATATAGAATATTATGTCATCAGCAAATAATGATGGTTTAACTTCTTCTTTTTCTATCTTTATTCTTTTTATTTCTTTCTCTTGTCTAATTGCTGTGACTAATGTTTCCAGTACTATATTGAACAGAACTGGTGATAGTGGGCATCCTTGTCTTGTTCCTGATTGTAGAGTGAAAGGTTTCAGTTTTTGACCAGTAAGTATGATGCTGAGTGTTGGTTTCTCATAAATAGCTTTAATTAGGTTAGATAAAGTCCATCTATTCTGATTTTCTGTATGGTTTTGATCATGAATAGGTGTTGGATTTTGTCAAATGCATTTTCTGCATTTATTCAGATGACCATATGGTTTTTGTTGTTGAGTCTGTTAATATACTGTATTATGATGATACAGAAAGAAAATAAAAGAGCATGTATATGGGGGGAGGAGGGGGGAGTGGGTAGGGATATGGGTAAAAATGAGAATTAACTTGTGGCATATACTGGTACAAATTTCCCAATGTTATATGTGATTTTGAGATGTATATAAATTGTACCAATAAAGAATTCAATTAAAAAATATACCGTATTATGTTTATTGCTTTATGTATATTGAGCCATCCTTGCATTCCCAAAGATGAATCCAACTTAGTTTGGTCTTCTTGATGATTTTCTGTATTCTGTTTGCCAGTATCTTATTGAGGATTTTTGCATCAATGTTAATTAGGGAGGTTGGCCTATAGTTCTCTTTTTTGATGGGGTCTTTGTCTCCTTTTGGAATCAATGTAATGGTTGTTTCCAGGAATGAATTTAGACGAACTGCTTCCCTTTTGATTTCATTAAACAATTTGAGAAGTACTGGCATTAACTCTTCTTTAAAAGTTTATAGAATTTAACAGTAAAGTCATCAGAACCAGGAGTTTTCTTTGTGGGTAGGTTATTTATTACATGTTCAATTTCACAGATTGATATTGGGGTATTAACATCTTTTTATCTTCTTTGTTCAACTTTGTGAAGTTCATTTGTATCTAGGAATCTATCCATTTCTCCTACATTTTTCATTGTATTTGGAGTTCAAAATTTCACAGTAGGCATTTATTATCCTCTGTACTTCCACTGGATCTGTGATGATTTCCCCCTTTTTATTACTAATAGCATGGATTGGAACCTTTTCCTTCCTCAGTTTGGTAAAGGTGTCTAAGGGTCTGTCAGTTTGCTTATCCTTTCAAAGAACCTATTCTTCATTGATTTTTTTGTATTGTCCTGTTTTTCTCTATTGCATTAATTTCTGCTCTGTTCCTTATAATATCATCCCAAGTACAAGTTTTGGGTTTGTCTTGCTCGTCTTTTTGTAGTAACTTGAGGTTCAGCATTAGATCGTTTATCTGAGCTTGCTCTGTCTTAGGCATAGGCCTGGTACAGGCCTTCACTGCTAAGGAATTTCCCTCAAAGAACTGCTTTCATTGTTTTCCATCAATTCCTGTTTGTTGTACTGGAATTACCATTTAATTGAAAAAAAGTTTAATTTCTTCTGTGACCTGTTGATTGTTCAACAGAGTATTGTTCAGTTTCCATGTGTTTGTGAGAATCTTGGAATTTCTTTTGAATTCAGCTCTAATTTTAAGCTGCTGTGGTCTGACAGAATACAGGGGCTAGCTTCATTTCTTTTGCATTTACTTAAACATGTTGTATGAGCTAGCATGTGGTCTGTTTTGGATAATGATCCATGAGCAGGTGAGAAGAATGTATATTCTGATTTTGTGGGGTGAAATACTCTGTAGGCATCTGTTAGGTCTATTTGTTCAAAAGTTTTGGTTCAGTTCAAGTATTTCATTATTGATTTTTTGTCCAGTTGATATATCTAGTTGTGACAGGAAGGTATTACTACTATTATATTAGTGCTTATCTGATTTTTCATATCCATTAACATTTGTTTTATATAGTTGGTTGCATTACAATTTGGTGCATAAATGTTTATGAATCTTACTTCTTTCTCTTAGATTGTTCCCTCAATGAGAATATAGTGACCTTCTTTTTCTCTCTTAAGCTGTTTTGTTTGAAATCTATTTTGTCTGAAAATAAGTTAGCCACTCCTCCTTTTTTTGTAGTTTCCCATTTCATGGAGAATTGTTTTCCATCCTTTTAGTATATTGTTCTCTTTCTGAATTAGTTGTGTTTCTTGTGTTTAGCAAGAAACACAAGAAATAGACAGCTAGGAAATGGAATAGCTAGGCTTGATATTGCTAGGATAAATAGACAGCTAGAAAATGGAATAGACAAATGGAATAGAAAGCTAAACTTGATATTGCTAGGATAAAAAGGAGACCTATGTTTATGTTTACTATTGTAGGATGTTGGTTCTTGATCCATTCTGCCAGTTTGTGTCTTTTAATTGGCACATTGAGTTCATTGACATTAATGGTTACGACTGGGATGGACAGACTTAGAACTGTCATGTTTTCTTATGCTTGGCTCTTTTATTCTTTGCTTTTGCCCTTTTCCATTCAGTTTCTTGTCTGGCCCAATGGGTTCATTGTGTTGGGTCTCATGGGTTTGTGGCTTTCATTGCTTTTTTCCAAGATATTCTTTAGAATGTTTTAGAGTGCAGGTTTTGCATTTGTAAAGTTTTTCAGGTGTTCTTTGTCATGGAATTATCTTATTTCCCCATCAATTCTGAAAGATAGTTTTGCAGGATACATCAATCTAGGTTGGAGGTTGTTTTCCTTCAAGGCTTGAAATACTTCACTCCAGGCTCTCTTTGCCTTGAGTGTTTGCATGGAAAAGTCTGCTGTGATCCTAATGGGCTTTTCTTTGTATGTGATTTTTTCCTTTCTCTCACTGTTTTCAGTATTTTGTTCTTTTGTTGGATATCTGGAACCTTGATAATTATATGCCTCAGTGCATTTTTTTTAATATCACAGCCTTTGGGAGTCCTATATGTACCTCATTTATCCAATGTCCAATTCTTTTCCTTTTCCTGTGAAATTTTCTGCCATTATATCTTTGAACAGTTTTTAATGACTTTTGCACTGTCTCTTACTTCTTCAGTGACTCCAATCAGTCTTATGTTATTCTCCATATCATCTAAGGGCTGATGGATTGATTTCTCATGGTCCCTTGCCATTTTCCATAAATTACATGTTTCCTGTTCATTGGTTGCCATCCTGTCCTCTTGGTCTGAAATTCAGTCCTCCCCTTCATTCATCCTACTTCTCAGAATTTTGTTGGCGTGTTAATCACCCAGAATTCTGTATGAAGCTCTTTAACAGGTTCCATTGCTTTTGTCATCTCAGATTCTATCATGCCCCTGATCTCTTCTTTAGCATTATTAATCATATCTTTCACTATGGAAAGTATCTCTGCTTTTATCTCAGAGATTATTTCTGATTTCCATTGAACTAGATCTTCTTTTGTTACCATCTCAGAGACTCCTGGTGATTGAACTTCAGTTTGCTCTATTTGCCTTTTCTTAGGATTCCCTTGTGGTGACAATCTTTGTATCTGGGTTTTAAATTTTTTTCTCATTTCTATTCCTTTGTCATTGTTTATATTGGTTAAATTTCTTGCCTGCTGTCTGGGCAATGTTTTTTGGAAGTCCCTTTCATCTTAAAATTCGGAACCCTTAGGAGATGGCAGTTTACTGGGTTGTCCTCTTTGGATCTGTAATGGCCCTTAAGTATTCTCAGTTCTGGCACAGCACGAGAGGTATTTGAATAGAACAATCATAATTATCTTTGTTGATGTAATACAGTTGGTATCATCAACAGTGTTGAACACAGCACAGGAAATGATAAGCTTTGCCCACTACCACCCTGATACCTTTAACCTCATGAGTTATATCTGTGACCATATGCCAAAATTTAACATTAATCAGGAATGTGTTTACAACATATAGGTTCTTAAATATAGTAGCACTACCCTTTGGGAATAAAAGGGCACTGGATAGTTGAAGAGTTAGCAAGATAGAAGGAGAGTGAGAGATTAGAAATAGGGTTAGAGAATCTATAAAGGTCCCATAGATTTTGAGAACCTTCTAGATACTAGAGGACAGCAGAGATAAAGGGGACAGATATAAGACAGAACTGACTAAGAACTGCAGGACCACTAGAGACTTTGTATACCTTCCTATAATAATAGGGAAAAAAGAGAGATTAGAGAAGAGTGAAACCCTTTTAGTTCCATGTATTGATTCTGACTGGAGGACAGGAGAGGATGGAATTGGAATTAGAGACCACTGGGTTTTGTCACCCTTTTCTTTGTTAGGTGTCATAAGTCTGTGCAGAGACTGTGAGCTCAGTGTGTGTCCATTTCTTTGTATGTTTTCCCTTTATTATTACTAATATCTTTCAGACAGGGATATATGTAGGCATGGCTCTACCTGTCTGGTTTGTCTCCATGGGCCTCTGGTGTGGTCCCAGCAGTAAGAAAGCTGCAAACCTGGATGCTGGTCAATGGCACCCTACTCCCTTCTTGCTGAGAATCACTGTGCAACCTCTGCCTAGAGGGGTAATTCTTAACATGGGGGAAAGTGTTATGAAATGGGTCTTTATGTAGGTATGTCTGAGTATAGAGGCTGGATAAGGATTTGTGAGAAGGTTTCATCAGTGAGGAGAGCAGTAGAAAATAGAATTCAGCCCTGGTAGTTCAAATGAAGGAACTATAGGTATTAAACACAACAGATTGGGCAGAGGCCAAGGAAGTGTAAAGAGGCAAGACCAGTGGAAGGTTATCACGTTTCTAAAAGGCCAATCAAGGTAAGAAGGGAATCTAGTTCCTGGACTCCAGTGAGATCTAGAATTGTAGAGACTTCCTCGTTGGAGCTATAGTCTTGGTGGTACCTGGCCATTTCTAGATATACAGGGCCTACACAGACAAGAAACCATTTAGAAGAGATTCTTTAGTCTTAGTCTCTTTCCATCCCCTAATTTTTAATGAAAAATCAGTTGGCAAATGAACTTTGTATTGCATGCTTGGTTGGTCAAGAACACTGAATATGAAAGAGAAACCTGGCAGTGAATGGAGGTTAAGAAAATTAAATAAAAAATCAGGAAGTAAGGGAATAATGACAGTTCGAAGAATAGGGAACACTGTGTAGTTAATGAACACAGACTTACATGATGAGGAAATTCATGGAAATCAGGAAAGGAAAATGTTAACAGGAGTTGAGTTTGGATAAATAATAATAATAATTGTTAATATTTGTGACACCAGACTTTCAGTTAAGTGCTTTGCATCATATAATCAGTCAGCACCTAAATATAAAGCCCTATCATGTGTCCATGGTGATTCCTGATCACAAATACGTACACATTTCATTTTTTACATTGACTCATATTTGTCTGTGAGCATTTACCATATATTGGGTAGTTGGACCTGTATCATTATTTTGTCTCTTGCTGTCTCCATCGAATTACATGAAAATCCAGGAGATTTACATAGTGACCAGATAAATAGGGAAGGTTTAGAATTTCAGACCACTGGATTTTTGTCACCCTCTTCTTTGTTAGATGCCTTAAGTCTGTGTAGAAACTGTCAGCCCAGTGTGTCCATTTCTTTTTATGATTTCCCTTTATTATTCCTAATATTTTTCAGACAGGGATATATAGATATAAAATGTTTTTAGGAAATATAAATAGCTCATACTTAGAAAAACTGCAAAATGTTTCATTTTACCACTAACTTTCTTGCACAGGTTGGGAAACATTTTTGTAATGGGCATGACTTGTCAAGAAGCAAAGTTGAGGATGTAAGGCAAGTACTTGACAGGTAACAGTGTAAACAAGTTACATAAAATTTAATTGGTCAAATATAATACTATTTTTGTAATACAGATTTTTCTAATGAGAATAGAATTCCCATACTTCATCAGAATTAATAGCAAATGTTTATCTTTTAATGCTGTTCTGTAATAAAATTTACATATTTTCATCTCTGGAAATTTCATGCAGAAAGGTGCTGCCAAATACTGATATGAATCACTATGATTGTAATTCAAGCATATGATTTTAATTCAGCATATTCATCACCTGCAGGGCAAATGTAGAACTTACTAGATTTTTCTCTTGATATTTTCTCTTTTACATGTCATTATATTGCAGATAAATCACTTCCAAATGAAAATTAGGTAGAAATTCCTCACTTGCACAGTGAAGTGGATTTTAAAATATGAAAATTTCCTTTTCACTAGCATCAAGGTTTCAAAATATTGCTATATTTTGAGCTTAGCAAATATATCTACTCCAGATTTTATGGAAATGGAAATCTCATTTTTATTTATTTATTTATTTATTTTTTGAGACAGAGTCTCGCTTTGTAGTTCAGGCTGGCCCTGAGCTCACTATGTAGCCCAGGCAAGCCTCCAACTCAGCAATCCTCCTGTCTCTGCCTCCTGAGTGCTGGGATTACAGGTGTGAGCCACCATACCTGGCACTGTGGTATGTGGTATTGATTGCTGGTGGGCGTGAGTCACCATGCCCAGCACTGTATGTGGTTACTGGGGATCGAATTCAGGACTTTGCTCTTGTGAGGCAGCCACCGGAACTGCTGAGCTAAATCTCTGGCCCTCATTTTTACTTTTGATAACACAAGAAGTAAGTGATACAGCTTGACATTACTGTGATTCAAGCTTTGACTGTCATGAAAGGAGTTTATTGTCATAAAAGTTCTGTATGTAAGTGCTATCTCTCTTTGTAATTTTAGAATTAATTGAATTCCCTAAAATATATTATCAGGCCAATAAGAGAAGCTACTTCCAAAGCTATTCAGTGTCTAGAGATAGTATAGAATTGAGAATGGTTCTTCTGATTAAAAAAATACCATTTTTTTACCTCAATCTCAAAAAATCATAATAAAACCTACTACTGTCAAGGCATCAAGTGCTTCTATGGTTAGGTGAGTTAGTATTCTAAGCTTCTCTTTCTGAGAAAACTTCACAAGGCTAATATGAGTTAAATGACTCAGAGAAAGTGAAGATCACTTAATTTGAAAGAACATTTTGAAAAATATTCATTAATGTTTATGCAACATTGCTGGACTTTTGACATTAGTCACGTAATAGTTTAGACTGCTTTCTAAAAAGTACCTACCAATGAATAATGTACTAATAACCAATCTTGTAGTTTTGATTGTATTAGATGCATAACATTGTCATGTTTTATAGTTACGAAGTATTATGTACCAAACATAATTGTATATGCTGTAGTTCTATAGGCCTGGCAGCCATAAATTATTATTATTATTATTATTATTATTATTATTGAGATAGTGTCTTGCTTTGTAGTTCATGCTGGCCCTGAATTCATTATGCAACCCAGGCAAGCCTTGAACTTAGCAGTCCTCCTGCCTCTGCCTCCCGAGTGCTGGGATGATAGATGTGAGGCACCATGCCCAGCATTGTGGTATATGGTACTGATTGCTGATGGGTGTGAGTCACTACGCCTGGTATTGTTGTATGTGGTTACCAGGCATTGAACCAGGGACCTTGCACTTGCAAGACAGGCACCGGAACTACTGAGCTAAATTTCTGGCCCAGTCATAAATTGTTTATGCCAGCATCACTGCAAACATAGGACTAATGTAGTGTAGCACAATCTTGCTGCAGTTATAAAGTTGCTAGGTGATATTTTTTCAATTCCTTTAGAATCTCCCTGTTATCAATGGCTCAGACTTTCATAAACTCTTTCCAAGTCTTGTTTTTGCTCCACACATAAGTTTTACTATTATAAGATATATCTTAACATATTTTATTTATTTTGCATTAATTTTTTCTCAATTTTTCTTGAAAATACTCTTGCATGTAGTTGTTCCATGCAGTTTATTCATAAAGACTAATTTTTCAATTTCTTTAAAATTAGAACTGATTCCTTGGGTGAAGAACAACTGAGCAGTATCCGTAGAATTGTTAGAAACTAAGGCTATTGAAGCTATGACTTTGACTTTTTGAACAAGTGTTTTTAGCAAGGATTAATAGTGCTACACAAATTTGTTTTCTTTATACACACTTTTCATCTGCTATAATCAGACATGATTTAATTAATTCATCACTGGTAATAAATTTCAATTCTTAGCTGAAAAATAAGCCACCCAGAAATTCACTTAGGTTGTGATCTTATTTTTATTTAATTTTTGCTTTCTTTCTTTCTTTCTTTCTTTCTTTCTTTCTTTCTTTCTTTCTTTCTTTCTTTCTTTCTTTCTTTCTTTCTTTCTTTCTTTTTGTTACTTAGTAATTTCCCTCTTTACTGGGACAAATACTTGAACTCCTCAGCTTCAAGAACTGTTTACTTTGGCTCACATTTCAGTGAGCACCACTTTTGGGCCACAGGACAGGAGGCCAGGAGAGGGGCGATGGCTCCCTGCCAGGAGGGCTAGAAGCAAGGAGAGAGAGGCCAGTGGGAACATGCCCTGGGCACCTTTGGTTCTGAGCTGACTCTGGCTGCATGATCCAGTCACACTCCAGACACAGGAGGCTGAGGACCATCTCAGATCTAAACTCATCCATTGGGTAGAGATAGTTCTTTTAGGCTTGTTCTGTTGTGTGGTGCTGGGATTAAACCTAGGATCTCACTGGAGGTGGAGACTGTGCAGAGCTGCACTCTCAGTTGCTCTGATGCCATTTGTTTCCTTAACGATGATGCGGACGACCTTGATATTGCCAGATAGTTAAGCGCTAATATCAACAGCCCTGCATTGCTGCTGGCAACCACAGCAGATGGGTCAGATCTCTACCAGAACCCTGAACATGTCTCTTGCTTATTATTTTGAACAGCATCACTGTCAAAAGAAAAGAAAAATATAAAAGTGTAAAACCCTGGTCATCTATAGCTACATAGTGTTTCTTGTAACAATGTGTATTCTGCCATAACTCTAAACATAGAAAGTATGTGGAATAAAATCAATACCGACATTTGTCTGCAAACTATGTGAAATGTCTAACAAGTCAGGTGATTCACTTGAAAAAGTGAAAATCAGATGTTTTGATAATTGAAATGATTAGCTCTCTGACTTCACAGCTATCAAAGTGGTTAGTTTCTAGCCATCATCTCATAGATTAAATTCAGCTGTTCATGAAAATTTCCTTTAATGAGGGATGGCTGAGCCAGGGACAAATGATCATTATGCTTCCTTTTTTGTGGAAAAAAATACCCTGACATGATGAAGTGCTCTAATCGATTCCAGCTTCTCTTTTGTTGTCAGAAAAATCTATTAACCTGCAGGATCTGTGACCTCAAAGACCAGAGACAGCTTGTTGATGGAAGGAGACTCATAGTTTTCATTTGGCAATTTTGTCCAAATTAAAGGAACAAGAAAAAAAATATATATTGCTTTTCCATTTTACCGGTAGATTGCTTTTATTTCCACTGTTTACTTATTGTGATGTTAAAAAAAAAAAAAGAAAGAAAAAGGTTTTGGAAAGCACAAAGTGCTCTGCGTAGACATTTTCTATATCTGTATACTTTCAAGAGTTTTACTTTTTTGACATAGCAGAGTTACCACTCACATCTCCTTGATAGTCTTACAAATATTTCTCTGAGAAAAGGTCATATGAGATTTCCAGACTCCTGATGTTAACCAACTTACTTTTACAAAGGTTAAAAAAAGAAAAATCAAAGTTTAAAGAAAGGATTGAAATCATGTAAACTTTAGATTCTATGTTAAAGTAACTTAAGTATTGGAATTATTGAGTAAACGTCTAATAATTGACAATTTTTGTTGAAAAAATATGGAAGAATATATATTTTAGAGCTGTGAAAGAAATCCTAGCGTTCTCAATATGGGCACGGAGATGTCAGGACTTTCCTTATCCTGAAATTTTTTCTTTATGGAATAACTGATGCATCTTCTCAGAATCAGGTAGAAAGAGTGCTAAGAAATATAAGTGTGAACAGAAGCAGGTCCTAGGGAATATTCTTTACCAGTTTAATTCATTTTCCTAGTCTAGCTCTTGGCTCTTTGATTTTTTTCCTATTCATTACTTATCAAATCTTCATTTCATAATATATCATATTTACAATGACTGTGGATCCGGAGAGTGTTAGCACCAGGAGAGGCCAGTGATTGTCCTACGGGCCCTGAAAGCCTGTGGTGCTGGAACAGAGCTGAGTCTACCCCCACGATCGGGGGCGCCCCTGGGGTCAAACGTCAGAGGAGAAGTGGCCCCTGGAGCCTCTGAAAGAGCAGAACAGCGAAGCTGCTTTTTCCTGAGGTGAGCAATAAAATAGTTGCCGTGGCCATGCATTCGATCGGTGGGGCTGTCTTCAGAACACCCCGGGGGTGGATCACAGAGCAGGTGCAGAGGCGTTTCCGCGTCTCCAAGTCCGCCGATGCTGGGGTTAAGTCCTAAGGAGCCATTAAGGTCTGCAGTCAGTGGCTTTCACATATCTTCCTGTCGATGATTGCTGGAATGACGCCGGTTATCACAAACAGCAAAATTATGCCAATACGTTTATCCTTTTAAATTATTTCATGATATATTCATGAAACGTAACAAGCAATTATTTACTTATTTGTTAGTATTTTAAACATGCTTTTAGCACTTGTGAAAACAGCTGCAAAAAATTCTAAAACAAATGGAGCAATATACATTATCTGTATAAAGGAATAATACACTGTTTAAAGAAGTTTAACTTCAGAAATGGAGTTATTCCAATCCAAGTATGTTTGTCTATGTAAATTAATTGCATCAGCACAAAGGAGGGGAGCGCAAACTTATTAAAACGTAGAGCAGACATCTGATTATATTAAGCCAGCACTGCATAAAATTCTAAACATAAATAAGAGAAGCAAATGCTACACATATTTTAAATATTTTAAATAATGAGATAGTACAATGTGGAAATGTTAAAAATATTGCAATTAAAATTATAAAGTATTCGAGGATGCCAGCTATTATTTGTTTAATGTTGTCTTAGAAAGTCTAAAATATGCATTAGAAAGCACCAACCAAGCAGCATAAACAAAAAAGAAGCAAGTTTATCTCTTAATTCATTTCTATGCAAACGCCTGGGAAATCTAAAAATTTCTAAAAAGCTTTCAGAAAAAAATTTTAAAAAGTAAAGTGACCATTTGGCTTTATACAGTATAAATGTGTGATGAGAACGAGTTCTCTATGTTCCCGATAATCAGAAACTTGGGAGGATATTATTCACCATGGAGGGCATATAAACTCTAAAACTTAGAAATTATTTTAAGAATAAAATATCTCAGAATTGGACAGTTTTAATGAAATGTATACCAATTTCAGCAAGTGATACCATTATAGCATGAAGCCAGTGTCTAGTGATATAAATACCTGTTATTTTAGATGTTTAACACTTCCACACACCTTATGTTACATTTAACACTAATATGGGATAATGATGACTTTTACGATCTAAGGGGACATTTTAAAAATGAAGAGAATGCTAAACCGGAAATACCACACTGTTTTCTAGGTTCTGGCCTCCTGGCTGTTGAGCAGAGCCGGCCAGGGTTCAGCACGCGTGTGAGGCGGAAGCACGCAGATACTCGGGGTGACACGTTCAAATCATATCCAAAGCCCAGCGGACAGAATCTTAGCCCCTGAGCCTGTCCTCCCCCGCAGGTTCATGGCTCAGCAGCTTGTCCCCCAGTGTGGAAATGCTGAGGTCGTGGGACAGTTGAGGTGACTCCAGAGGGCCACTGAAAGTGCGTCCTCACCAGGCAAGAATGGAGTCCTCGTGACACCCTGGTTAGTGGCTCAAGGGTTGGTTGTTACCGATAGCACCTAACCCATGACGTTTGGTATTTGCTTTGCCATATAAAGCCAAAATAATGCAATATGCATCCTTATATTTTTGTATCCTCTATAAGTCTTTAAAATAATAGAAATTGTGCCATCTTTGGGCAGAAAAGTAAGTTTGACACATTTCCAGTGTTTTGTATTTCACTTTCAGAAATACTCATGTGGGGCCGGGGATTTTACTGAGCAGTTCTGGCATCTGCCTGGCAAGCTCAAGGTCCCAAGTTCGATATCCAGTACTACATACCACAGTGCCGGGCATGGTGGCTCATGCCTACAATCCCAGCCCTCAGGAGGCAGAAGCAGGAGGATCGCTGTGAGTTTGAGGCTACCCTGGGCTTCACAAGGAATTCAGGGCCAGCCTGAACTACAAATCAAGACCCTGTCTCAAATAAGTAAGTAAGTAAGTAAGTAAATAAATAAATAAATAAATCTGACTGAGCCTCTCTCAAATAAGTAAGTAAATAAATAAGCTTGTGCAATACCCTGTAAAATGATTGTCACATGTGAAATATTTCTTTTTAATAGGTGCATGTTATCTTAAGCAGTAGATGTTCAATAATTTGATTAACATTTCAAAAAGTGATAAATTAGTATACTGTTACTCCAAAAATGTTGAAGTAAACCTCCTTACACATTTGTCTTTAGGTTGTAATTTTAAAGGGCTAGGTTTCTAGATTTGGGTTTGATAGAGTTATTGGTAAAATAATTTGAACTTTTACTGTATTTCTTGCAGCTTGATTTTTAAAGTAATAATAATTTCCCATTCTGCATATGAGAATACTACAATGCTACTTTGTTATCTGTCAAAAATTTTGTGTCTTCAATATTCTCCAGTCTGATGAATATAAAACTCTCGTGTCATCTGCATTGACATTGATCTCACTCATGGTGAATTGATTTCTTTTAGAAAATTGCTAACCACTTGAATATGCCTTTCTCTTAATTTCCCCTCTAACATCTTGAGTTTCTTTGTGTGATTGGCATATTACATTCTACGTTATATTATTTTTGCTTTACATGGAGAGAAAGAAAGAGGTGAGAAACAAGACGAAAAAGAAAGGTATTTTATACCCATCTCTATTAAATCAGTTATATTCTGCAAAATTTGGCATATGTGCATAGAAGACTTTACATTTAATTTTTTAAAAAGGAAAAGACATTTAAAGAAAATATACTAGATTACATTGTAAGCAGTTCAAAAATCAAACTCCATTATTTTTCTTTTACTTGAATATAATAATAAACCATATTTGAAATGGAGTAAAGTGTTTTCATTGCATGTTGCTAAACAGATCATTTTATTGCTTAACTTTGCATATAATATAGGGCTAATGTGAATTTCTTGAAAGGTAACCAGATCAATAAATAGCAAAATGGCAACCTGGTTTTCGTTTGTAGTATGTTCAAAGGGTGTTGTATTCATTTTTGCTTCAGTAGCTGCTATCTCCCTAATTGACAAGTTTAACTTCATTTGTGGCAGAGTTACAAGTTGAGCATGGATTTCTATCTTCTTTATGAAATTTCACTCTTGTAGGACAAATTAAAGATACATATATTGTTATCACAAAATTTAGAAGAAAAAGATACACTTGCCAGTATTTAATTATGATAAGACATGTTTGGCCTCAGGAAGAAGCTAAACCGAGTGCTTTTAAAATGTTTCCCCTTTTCTAACAACTTAATCTTTCCTTGGTAACTGAGGCAAAGACACAGTAAAATGATTATGATTCAGAAAAAAAATAAACATTCACTTGAAAGAAGTAAAAATATGAACATATTATAGGAATAATAAGAGTTATCAAAACTGAGACCATTCTTTGAAATTATAAGGCTTAATTCTCTCATAATTTAGAACCAGGAGGAAAAATAATTATTATTTTAATGGGAGGCAGAAGTCTATCATATTAGAAGCATAACTGAGGTTGTACTAAATCTTTAGGCGTTGCATTATTGGAATGTTTATACTTGATAGGAAATTTCAGAAGAGTGCTTTCTCTAACTTTCAGAAATTGTCCTTTTTAAGAGTTCAGTTCACGTACACATGACTATAAAAGACATAAGTGGGATAAAATGATCTGACCTGGGGATCTGAAATGTGGAATCTACAGGATAGTAGTGATTTGGAAACAGAGACGATTCAGTCCAACTTGCCTTGAAGAATATGTTGTCAGGTTGACTGTGAACATATGCAGGCGTCTTTAGAATATTTAAGTTTCTCAGAAGTTTAGCCGCAGGGCCCCGAGGGAGCAGCGCGCACACAGCTCACCTTGTGGCCTCCGCGCGTCACCTGTGGCTCCGCCGGGCTCCTCCCCGGGTAGCTCCGTCACAGACGACCGCGATCCTTCTAGTCCCGCCGCAGGGTCCGTGCTGTTCGCTCTCTGCTGCTCTCTGGTTCCGGCCCGAGGTGCCCCTGGATCTTGGGGCTCCTTTGCGGTCGAGTAGAGCCCGAGACTGACTCCAGCCACTGAACTGAAGACAAGAGCGATGCTTGTCACATGTGGGCTGAATGTCACTTTTCGCTGTAGGGCACTTGCCCCACCACCCGGGTTTCTGCAGCAGTATCTTTAGCAAATATTCCATCGCTGCGCACAATTGATAATGATCACGAAGAACAAATGAGAGATAGATATTTGTCATTTTAAATTGTGGATTTAACCAGGTTGAGCCTGTCTTGATGGATACATAATGCACATAGAAATTTGGCTAATCCAATTTAGGCATTGGAAGGGTACCAAGAAATTATGTGTTAAATATATATAAATATTCTACATAAGAGAAAGAGGGAGAAATAAGTTTAAAGGAGATTCCCAGAATAGGAGAGAGAAATACAGATAAGAGTATTTGAAAAACTACCAAATCACCACATATGAAATCACATGCGAAAGAAAAAAGAAACTAAAAGTCTGCTTTGGATTGAATGTCATGGAGTCTATTACTGTGCCTGAAAATGTCAGATTTTATAGAGAGCTGATGAATTAGTGATGACAAAGACTGTGTAGACCTCAGTGTAAACAACTCATTGAAATCTTTTGCTGTAAACAAAAAATAAATAAATAAATAAATAAATAAGCAACATTTCTGGAAAATGTGGGGGCATAGTTTTAATTTTGTTAGTGACAAATGATTTTGTATACATTAAAATTCTGCAGAAATACTTCTTAAAGTCACTATAACTTAGTACTGGCCAGATGATGGCAAACAATAGGCCTAGATCCAAAGCACTGACTTAAAAAATAATCATACAGGCCTATAATGTCATCATAAGAAATAGAATGAACAAGATCACATTTAAATCTGATTGTAAATAATCAGGTACAGTGCAATTGTTCCTGAGAGAAAGAAAAGTAATTTAATAGCAAAAAAAAAACACCTCTAATATTTCCAAAGAAAATGGGACCAGTGCTGAGGTAGTAAGAAGATATTTCCTCCCATGTTATAGCATCGAGCAAAGAAAATAATATTATAATGTGTTTACATTTGTTTATTGGAGAAAGAAAGGTAACAGACTGCATCTGATGGAAAGTTCTATTTTTATCAGCAAAACATACAAAAAGTAATATTCTGAGAAGAGAGAGATATAAGGAGGTCAGAAGTCTAGAGAGGTAACTTACTGGAGAAATACTATGATCTCTCAAGGAAATATCGAGGTTTTCTATGAGGCTTAAAATCACAAAATAATAAAATAAACCATCTCAGCTATGTGACTTTTCTCAAGCCGTGTCCATCTGGTAGTTGTAGAAAAAGGCTCCAGCTGCGTCTCTCTGTGGCCGCAGACTTGCGGTGGAGCTGGGGTAGGAAGGGACTGGAGCAGAGCAGCCTGGATATTTTCAGAAGAGTGATCGAAATAAGGTTCCTTCTTCTGGTTTGGAATTAAGGCCAGAAGAAAGCGATGGCGCTCGTGCTGTGCCATGTCCTGGCGGTCGGAGCACACTTCAGAGAGAGGGCACAGATCGTGCCTGAAAGTAGCATGTGGGCATGAATAGTTCACAAAATTCAATATGTTAACTGGGCATGGTGGCTCATGCCTGTCATCCCAGCACTTGGGAGGCAGAGGCAGGAGGATTGCTGAGTTCGCGGCAGCTTGCCTGGGCTCCATAGTGAGCTCAGGGCCAGCCTGAACTACAAAGCGAGACCATGTCTCAAAAAAATAAAATTAAATTAAATATGTTAGAGGAATAGGGAAAACATGAAAGCAGGTGACTGGGGAATGTTGGGAGATTAAATGAATTATAATGAGGAGACGGACTACTAGTATTTTTTGAAAGGACATTTTCATTGCAGTTATTGTGTTAGAGTAGTGATGTGGGTTAGAACGTCATCACTCATCCATAACTCTGCTGATTAATGACTGCTCTGAGGAATAGTCTGTTATGACGAGAAGGTCAAGGAGCAGTAGAGGAGGTCCTCAAGGACAGGACTAGGCCGTGTTACTCCTAGAGAGCAGATTCCTAGGAAAGCCACAGAACGGAGGTGGCATCTCTACTATCACACCCTGAAATGTGGGGAAGAGTTGGGGGAGAGGGTGCCCCAAACTAACTGTGAAAATGCCAGTGCTTTAAAACTGCCTATGTGATGGCGAAATCCAGGTCTGGCTGAACCAACTACATTGCACTCCGGTCTCCCAGGTCCTGAGTGAGCCCTGGGCCCTCGGGAGACTAAGTTGAGAGCAAAGCGAGCATTGAGCTAAAGGGGACACCACGGCTGGAGAATGCCGGGTCCTCCTAACGCTGGGCCCCTCCTCTGACAACCACAGACCAATCACAGTAGCCACCGCAAACCCCTCCCACCGCCCGTGCTACGTAACGCCCTACACTGTGCTCATTACACGGAAGCCGGAAGCGGTCCAGAAACCTCCCCAGAGCCTGGTGCGCGTGTGACTCTGCGCCTCGCCCTCCCGTGCAGCCCCGCGGTGACAACACCTAAGGTCACTGGATAATATAGTGATGATATGGGAAACTATACCAAATTCAAACTAGAAAGGATTTAAGAGTGCTATTAGGATACAGGCTACTTTTTTAAGAAACAAAACTCCGTCTACATGGCAACAGTATCTCATTAATTGTTTTAAGCTGCTACTGTCACTGTCTTGTCAATTATCAGAGTTGAAAATAGAACTAATGGAAATGAATCTGTGTGGGAGATAATGGACTTCTAGAATCACACAGACCTTAAAACTCTGAAACACCCGTGGAACAAATGGATACAGAGAGAACGGTTCTGGGTTGTGTCGATTTATGACACAACGGGTATCCCAGGAAACAAAAAGGTCAATTTCATTTAAGTGAATTGACACTTTGCACACTGTTTTTGTGATCTTGTAACATTATTATTATTATCATTATTTTTGTTAGTATTTTACAGTACCAGGGATTGAACTCGGGCCCTTGTGTATCCAAGGTTGGTCTAGTACCACTTGAGTTAAATCCCCAGCAACATTTTTTTTTTTTTTTAGTATATGTGCTACCAAAGCGAGCACAACATTATTATTATTATTTTTTTTAAGTAAAGGATTACCACTAACTGGCATGGTGGTGCATGCCTGCATTTCTGGCATTCTGAGACTCTGGAGCTGGAAGACTTCAGATGTGAGCTCAACAGAGGAATTGCGAGATTTAGCAAGATGCGATCTAAAATAATAGTTAAAAACAGGATCAGGCATGTAGTTACCTGTGAAGACTCTGATTTTAATCCCCAGTAAAGAAAGTGGGAAGTATGGGAGGGGAGGGTCACCACTGACACAATTCAAACTTTTCTTTTTTGAGGCAGGGTCTGTCTCATTCTTCTGACTGCTCGGATTATAGGAGTGTACCACCAACCCTGGCTATAATTCACACTTTTCACTGCGACTTTTAAAATATCAATATTTTTTTCATATCAGTCATAAAGTAAAAAGTGCATTGTTCATGGGAGTAGGAGCTGCGTAAGGTACCTCACTATTGTTTCAAATAAACAGCTACTGAAGGGTAATACAAGGCTGTAGGAATACAAAGAAGAAATAAATAAGCAGAATCAGGAGATTTCTGCTACCTCTAGGGTTGAGGAAAGTGAATGAAGAAGAGAGGGAGACGCGAAGGCTGCTGCAGGGTGTGAGACGGAGCAGACATTCACAAGGGACCCGAACGGGGCCAAGCTACTGCTTGACGCTTACTGGATGGAGCTCAGACTCTCACGCTGTCTCCTACTGTGACATTTACTGAGGTGATAACACCGCACTCAAGTCATCACAGGCGGCTAAGCCAGACAGAAATTAATACACAGTCAGAGGGCGATTGGGCTTTCAGAGACGTCAGTGAAAAATAAAGATGTCAGAACTGTGGCTGGATGCGCATGGGAGGAGGTCCAGCCCTCCAGATAAAGATGCAATGTCCAGGTGCACAGGCCTCCTGAGGGCTCAACAGCAATTTGAGATTATACTACAACTGCTGTCACCTGCTCTAGCACGTGCAGAGAGCCATCAGTCACCCGGGTGGCAGACCAGAGCATCCGGACCCATCCTTACCCACAATGCCTCTGTTCTTTCCATGTGCCTGCACCCTGTGATCTGCTGCCCAGCTGGATCAATAGTAGCTCAGTACCAATAATTGTAATCCTACAGGTTGATTGTAGTTTGACTCACGTTATACTCACATTGTGACTTCAGTGTGTAAATTGCAAAGGGCTTCGATGGCTGCCCACTGCCTGTCTCTCAGGAGCTATTCCTATTCCCTAAAAAACTTTTTCTGCTCTTAACCTCTTCATCAGTAGCAGTTCATTCTTCAATTTCTCAGGTTATGAACTCACTGTATGTGACATCTTAGCACACTGGGAGTTATATTTTCCCCTCTGTTACAATGACCCCCCACTCCCCTCCAGGAAAATGCTCGATATCGTTGAACTCCAGAATGAAGCAGCTTAAAAAATGGATTTGGAACAATATGCTCAAAATTGTCAGATTCTACACAGGTTAAAAAATATTTTTTTTTTCATTCTGGAATCTCATAAAAAGACCAGTAACTATAGTCAACATGCAATTTATCTAATTTTAAACTTTAACATATTTATTCCCCAAAAGATGAATTTCTGAGTAATTTACCATCAATATTTTATTTTCAAATGCCAAATTAGAAATCACAGAAGAATCTATGATAAGCCCTATGCACAAGGATTACTTTTATGTAAGACATAAAAGTCATTTTTGTAAGAGAAAGGTTTTCTTTTATAAGTCATTGGAAATACGAGGTGCCACTTTCAAAGGTGAATGTCAGAGCAGGTCCAAGCGACTCTGGTCCCCAAATAGTTGTTCTGTCTCTGGGCACCTATCACATGTCCTTTCTGTAGAGCCCTCGGTTAACTGTCATTTTCCCTGTCTTCCTCGGTGGAAATGCAGGTTTTCACAGGGGAATTATCCTGTTTAACTGAGGTTGTCAACTCTTATGGAGTCAAATGAACAGTTTTTAAAAAGGCATCGCTGTGCACAGAAGCCCAAAACATTACCCCTGGTTCTCAAATTGTAGCTTTGTCAGGAACCACATGCTGCACTTGAAACCTAGTCTATTATCCTATTCATTATCCTAAATAGTCTCTGACTTTGATACCTTGATCTGAATGTGAAGTTTATTGTGCTCAGTTGTCCATATTTTGTATTCAGGAAAAGGCTACATAAATCATGGTTAGGATTTCTTGCTAAGGGACACAGTTCGGTCCAAATCTATCCTATTCTTCAGTGTAGTTTGGATTCCTCTGACTAGGGATATGAAACCAGTTTTAAAGGAAGACAATGGACAAAGGAAAGGCAGGAAATGAAAAAGATACAAGGAGATTCAGGGAAGCAAAACAAGTCGACAGGACCTGACTTGTGATGTCTGTGCATCAGTCCAACCAGCCTTGGAAAAATATTTCTCTGTCCTATCAGCGGGCTGCTCTGTTGGCTCTCGCCACGTTCATTGGTCTCTGTGTAGCAACCAACATTTGCCCCAAATGCTTTTATAGGTCTCACTGAGTTAAGTTTCAGCTAACCAAGTCACGTGGTCTTCTTGCCATTCTTGAAATACAGCTAGGATTCTCTCTGTGAAAGTTAAAGAGCATCGTTAGAACTGATGAGCCACACTGGACCAATGGCAATATCGTCTACACAAGATTTGCTTTTCCATTTCAGCTTGCTTTGCCTTGGCATGACCAATATATAATAGCAAAAGATTTCCAAGATGTTACTAGAGTGTGGGAAAAGGGAGGTCACTATCCGCAGTGTGGTCAGAAGAGCATTTGAATTATATCTTCCAGTGGGAATAATCTGGCAGGAGTGTGGTTCCGGAAAGGCCCAGCCCCTGGGTAGGCGGCCTCAGGCCTGTTACGACCTGGTCCGGATGCAGCTGGCAGTAGGCTCCATCTCACAAAGACCTCTGATCCCTAAGACTCCCAGCCCTCAGAGAGTAGCGGTATTATGCCAAGTGAGGCTGTCACTCTGGCCACAGCCAGACGAGAGATAGGTTGCTGGCTCACTCTGGGCCAGACCTCTTGTGTCCCCTAAGAATGCTGGACCGGGGTTCTGGGCTTCGGGACACAGTGTGTGTCGCCATGGAGCTGGAATTAGGGATCGCAGCTTCCAGAACTGCGGGGCTCCCATCCACCACCATGGCTACTCAGAGATGTACCGTGGCACCCAAACATTGAAGCAGTTATTTAAAAAAAAAAAAAAAAGGAAAGAAGAACTGTCAAAAAGGAGGTGCTTTTTGACTTTTTATTTTCTTATTAGAATTCCTTGGAAACAAAAATCTGTCATGTTTTTCAGCCTGCAGTGAATCCCCCAGCTAGTGCTTGAACTCACCCCAAGTGCTTTGGAATGGTCACACTGAGTGCTTTTCCTTAACGTGCACTACATCTCCTCCTCAGAGACCATTGAAATGTATTTAGCACGTGTGACGCAGGGCTTTACAGAGTGAGTGAGCCAAGTGAGGCAAACAAGAGAGGCAAAGGGATTCATAGCTGTTTCCACATTGAAAAAGTCAACAATGTGGATGGATCACACCCCATTTCATTACTTTAACTTTCTTTTACACAGGTGAGTCCTTCATTCACCGCGAAAAGGATTGGCTGTTTCTCTGTATATCGATAGATGCTTCAAGAACTGTGTCATGTGATTCTAGAAATGTCAAAGAAATACAGAAACAGACACATGAAAACGAAGGAATTGATCAACACATTTTCTCACTGTTGCGGGAGAGAGTCTGTGATACAGGATATTCAAGTAAAAATAAAGAAAAATAAAGGGCTATAATTTTAGTTTTTTCTGGGCACAGTGACAAGTAAACAGATGATTATGTTACGAGGCTATAAAAATGGATTGCGAATAAAAAGGGAGAACATACTATTATTATGAGTTTTATTGTAACTAATGCTGGAATAACTGTGGTGGTTGTTGAGACATTAACAGTAGCTAGCTGACATGTAAGAAGCTCGTCTACTGTGCCGAGAACTCTGCTACGACCTTTATGGTTTTTCTCATTAATCTTCATAGTAACTGTGATGGTTGTCAACATCACGGTGCAGATGAGAAAATAAAAGCTTAGGACACTAATGACACTATAAAACGGGGTTTTGAAATTCAATTAAATATTTTGACTTTATTTTTTTATATTTTGAGAAAATGGACTTGGGTAGACAAGCCTCACATTTTATAACTGAAATATGCTCATTAAAATTTTCCTTTGGAGACCTTTTCTTTTCTCAGTTTAATTGTATTTGCATCAGATCTTAATGAAGAGTATTAAAAAGCACAAAGTTTACACCCCTAATATTTTGCCCTTATTGTCTGAGGAACAGGGGTACTTATGTATATTTTATCTTCCTTCTTTCAGTTTCTCAGAAAAATATGCCCTTTTGCTGATGTTAATTTTCTCCTCAGGATATGACACCCTCTGATATTTGAAAATGAATGACAGTTTCTTCCAAGTTTAGTGTGACGAGGTTGTTAAGATTATAAATGTGTACACCCGGACACTTGAACATTGTTCACAAATTGGATTTTTCTGAAGTGTTAGCAATGTTCTTTTTGAGGTATTAATTTCTCCTTCAGTAGAGATGGGGAAGGAAACTACCCAAACCTAATATTCCACAGACTTTGTCATGCTCAGTTTTAAAGCTCAAGACCCCTCATTTCCTCCGGTGTGATATTTCATCTCCGTGTCTCATAGTTCTACTTTTCCAGCCAGTCACATATTTTACTCCTTTGACAGAACATTGGGTACGAAGCCTCACTGTGTTTTTATCCTTATTTTTCATGTTGGTTCATCTTATTTCAAAGATAGAAACTAACTTCCAGTCGTAGGAAAATGCTCTGAAAAATCTCATGCCGTTATACGATCCCTTGTCTGCTCGAACGAGGTGGCCCCCGGTGGGTAGAAACTCAGCAGCAAAGCTGAAGCTCATGAGTTGCTGGGTTCTGCTCTCGGGTCTCGCTAGCATCTGAAGTCCCGCTCAAACTGCTTCCTTTCTGAGGACTTTCACAAACTGTCACAGCTATGCTGCTGAGTTGGTTGTTGTCTGTGGATGAACTCAATTTAATT
>PVIC010006046.1:0-55699 GCA_004025085.1 Thryonomys swinderianus | reverse complement strand
ATCCCATCACGCCCCTACCATTCTAGTAATGATTTGACTCTTAAAAAGATAGGAGGTAATTTGCTATAACCCTCTGTCACTGACTTCAAACCTCTTCCCCTCTATAAATTTTGAAAGCTGTTCTAAAAGCACAGCTTTACAGTCTCATCCCCACTTTCAGAAATACGCGATGATCAGGTACTGTAACGACCATGCGCACGGAGGATGGCGTCAGAACTCAGGATTCTCAACGCTAAATCTAAACAGCACTAACGTTGGTCACACTGAGTGCTGCAGGCCCAGGACCACAGGGAATTTCAGTGTTCTAGCTGCAGCTGTCGTCATCTCATCAGTCATTTTCATCAGTGAATTATGCTATTTAGAGTTTTAAATTTCCCCATTATTTTACTCAAATTTTATTTCAAGGAGATTCTCCCATCTGGCAAAAAAAAAAAAAAAAAAAAAAAAAAGATGTTTTTCATTTTGGGGGGGTGTGATTATTTTCCTCAACAACTTCAAGACTTTACCAAGACTTTTTAACAAATGAATCCTGCAGTTAGTTAGAGTGTATTTAACAATAGTCGTTTGTTACTTTTGGTAAATGTATAATGGCTAAATAAACATAAGGAGGAATGATGTAGCGCATATACTGGAACTTTGTATACTAACTTTGTAAAGCTTTTGTAAATTTAAAATTACTTCAAAATAAAGTTACTGAAGAAAAATTTCACTTCATGAATAAATAAAATAATATGAATTGAAACTATACAAAACAAAGTATTACTCTAATTATAGACTTTACTATAAGTAACTATACAATATATCTAATATGCTATGTGCATATATGTGCAAGACAGAGAGAGAGGAATAGACAGAAAGAGAACAGTATTGAGAGAGAGGCAGAGAGACAGAGAGAAGGAGAGAGAGACAGAGAGAGACAGAGAATGAGAGGGAAAAGAATAGAATGCTTTTGTCAGTATATGAGACAGTCCTGTGATATAAGAAAAGAGTTTTGGTCCAGGGATGTAGCTCAGTGGCACCTTACACCTGCCTGTCAAACACAAGGTCCTGAGTTCAATCCCCAGTCCATCACACACACACACACACACACACATGCGTGCACACATGAGTAGACTTTAACAATGACCTCCGTCAAATTCCTGGCTCATACACTAATCAAGTACAAAACTAAGTAATCAATATCCCTATAAATCTATCGTCTCATTTGTAAAATAAGAAAAATAATAATGCATATATGTAGTACAAACCACAGGCTGGCAATCTCAACTTGTTCTCTGCTTGTGGACACTGCCTAGTGAACAGGGGAATGGAAGTCCTCTCTCTTTGAGTCCAGGCTCACTTCTGTGACTTGCCTTTGCAAGTCCAATGTGGCAGATTCTAAATCCTCTCATGTCTGAGGCCAGACCCCGAGAAGCCTTGAGCTCTCTAAGAACGTTTGCTTGATGATGTTCCCTCTCAGAGTCCAACGGCCACACTCTTAAAAGTCCCAGGGCTGGGGCTGGAGATTTAGCTCAGTGGTTCTGGCGCCTGCCTCGCAAGCGCAAGGTCCTGAGTTCGATCCTGGTAACCGCATACAATGCTGGGCGTGGTGACTCACGCCCACCAGCAATCAATACCACATACCATAATGCCGGGCTTGGTGGCTCACGCCTGTAATCCCAGCACTCAGGAGGTAGAGACAGGAGGATTGCTGAGTTTGAGGCTTGCCTGGGCTACATAGTGAGCTCAGGGCCAGCCTGAACTACAAAGTGAGACCCTGTCTCAAAAAAAAAAGTCCCATGGCCATGCAGGGGCCACATGGAGTTGTCCTGACACCATCTCTGTGGAGCGCTTAGCCATCAATCAGCATCAAATGAGATTTTTTAGACATTTCAGCCAATCAAGCTCCCAGATGACCGCAAACATCCCAGTAACATGCAGTTCGTGGCACTCTGAGAAGAATAAGAATCAGATGGCCTGCAACCATGAGAGACTAAAAAGTATATAAATATTGTCTTAAAGCACTGTATGTGAGGGTAGTTTGTTTTGCATCATACCTCCTATGGTTGCTATGAGAATAAAATGAGAAACATCATTGTATGCATTTTAACTTGGGTTATAGTTATTATTCTTATCTCCCCATAACTCCCTTAACAGTTACTGAAACTCATTTTTCTTTTAATTCCCTTCTCCTCTTACACAAAACTAAAAACCAATTCTATTTTTTTCAACCACATGCCGTAGTACTTATATACTCTCTACAGGCTTCACATGGATCATGAAGATGCCTCCAGTAAAATAAAATACCAGAAATTAACACAGTTTGAAAAATATGTTCAGGTAATACTGCACTGTACACAATGACTTATTAGATTAACCGATTCATAATTTGGGTTAATTCAACAGCTCATTACTGAACACCTGCCACAAACCACCCACCAATCATGCAGGGTATAATGGACGAAATGGTGAGCAACTTTGTAGTCTTGGTCCAACAAGGACAGAAGAGTAGCCTGGTGATTAGTATAGAATTCAATGTCTCTTTTCATAGATAAATAAAAGATACGAGAAACCAGAGGATAAAGTTGTGCTTTCCAGCGTGTTACTCAGAGTGTTCCAAGGAATGCATAGGATATTTCACATTTTCAACAGAAAACACATTGACAACTGCTATGATAAAAGTTCTAGGTAAGTTTTTAACTGGTGACACCATGAAAAAGAATTATGGGAACACTAATATCATGAATGGAGAATTGAAGTTTCTCTTAAGGATAACATGTAGACACCATTGGTACATTTTTCAAAGGCCAGGAATGTCTCTTTTTTTTTTTCCTGAAAATGAATAGCATTTGGCAGGTGGCATTTATCTGAGTTTATCTTTCTCTTCTTTTTACTGGGTCACCTTCCTCCAGTCACCTGAATGTGAGTATCTACACACTTTAATGCTGCTTCTTTCACCTTTGCATTAGAGGGAAAAATCTGTGGATCGTTCTCTCAGTTTTTGCTCTCATTACCTTTTTCAGTCCCTTGTTTCCCATTACCTGTTGTCATTCTGATGGGTTTCAAGGGACACCTCACTCTTAAAATATCTAAAATAAAATGTCTTCACCTCACGCGAACACCTTCTTCCATCAGCCACAAGCTTTCAATACTACTGGTTCTCCTTATCCCTCAAGCAAATTGAAGGAACTTCAATCTAAACAACCCCTTCTCCTTTAGAGCTGATCTGACAGGTTCCTCATCAATTATTCCCCCCATGTTCTACTGGTTCACTGCATCCCCTGACTGCAGACTACGCTGGACCCACCTACACCACCAGCCATCTTCAGTCCTTCATCTCCAATTGTGTCCTGCACAACTGTTCCTTCTCCATTTGGAAATATAACAGTCAAGACCAAAAAGAGGGAGCCAGTTAAATTTTCTCCTCTTGTGCTTAATGTCTGTTTTTACTAGTCCATATTTGCAGTACATAATGATTACATTCCTTTTAGCCTATACTTCCCTTCGTTTTGCATGTCCAAATCCTTACATTATCAAAAATCAAACAACATCCAAAATAATATCTCTTTCATAGAATGTGACATGCCAGGTAGAAAAATATATCTGAAGCTTTCAACAATGAGCTTAATGTCTTATGGGCTTCAGACGAAAGCAGCAGAAAAGATTCCTTCTCAGGTGTATCTGCAATTGCCCCCACGGGAGGCTGCTGACACTATCTTACCAATCTTTCATGGAAGCACGATATTATCATCCACTACCTATTTAGCAAACTGTATTTTATCTCAATTTATGCATATGGCATATCTTTTATCGGCAGTTTATTTTCTGAACTACTTTTTTCTTTACATCTTTCTTTTATGATTCTTCTTCAGCTATAATCATGTAAAATTTGATTTCCTGGGTAATAACAGCAATCATCACATCTTAGTGATATTTTACAAGTGCAAAATACTAATTCTGATTCAAATCCGAATCTATGTATCCATCTAGTTTGCTGATATCACCCTCAGAGTCATACATATTTAATATTTGCAAGACATAGTTTTCTTTCCCAAACTGTTTATTTTGCATTTGTAAATATGGGTATTCATAGGCAAAATAATCTATTATTTTAAAATTCAAATTTTCCTTAGAACAGGCCCCATGACAGCTCTGGCTTGTTTTCTTGGCTCGTTAATGGCTCTATCCCTATCATTTTGATTAAAACTTAGCCTACACTAGGAGTTTATTACACCTAAGAAAGGATGAATGAATAAACTGTTATTCTGATAAAAATGTGAACAGAACTTACAAAATAATATATTGAGAAGTTTTAAGTTGCAAAACAGTATTCTTTTTCATATTTCATCATCTCTTCTATTTCTTTGATGACAATCATTCCAGTGTCTTTCCTGGTCCCTCTTTCCAAGTACCTCTCTTCATCCTCCTATTCTACCTTTCCTTTGTGTTCTTTTGTAGTGAATTACTAGCATGTGTTAATCAAGTCAAAGCAAATGGAAAGAGAGAGAGGATATATGTAACCACAAATTCAAGGCAGACAAGAGACTAAAAACATAAAGTAAAAGGAGTAAAGTCTAAGGATAGACTAACAGTAAGCAAAAACAGAGAGAATAAATACAAAGATTGTAAAGGATACATTTGGAAAGAAAGACAAATGAAATGCATGGATTTGCTATCTTGAAATCAAGGAAAAACACTGGTATTCTTTTCTTTTAAAAAGTCTTAAATTGGTTTTGAATAGCCAACTTATTTTCATTAACAGCAATATAAAATAGAAATAGTCAGGCACATGATTTTTTTTTTAAAATGTAATGCAGTAAGACTGGAAGGCAGGTTATGAAAAGTCTGAGTTTGCATAGGACCCTCAGGGTTTTAGGCTCCGTTCTTTCCCTAATTAGTTCCTTAATCCTAGAAGATTAATTTCCTTTTCTAGAAAGAAGATGATATGTAATATCTCTTCTTAAAAATGCTATAATGGATATTAATTTTTAAAATTTATTCCAACAATAGCGTTTTGGATTGAATTCAGTCTATTTAAAAATATTGATTTTGTAGATTATATTTATAGTCTTTTTATTTTAATAAAAACACCTGTATTTGAATTTTAATGCAGGTATACCAGTGAAAACAAATAAAGTTAAATATGTTCCAGTTATTTACCTCACATGTCATTTGTGTTGGCTCCGAATGGAATTGAAGAAACAATAAATTTTTTATGGCTGGTTTATCTTGATATTTAATCTTATTTCATTTTGTTTTATATTTGGTGGAGTCCTGGTAACTTAACCTTGAGCCTCATCATAGTTCATCTTTTTATTAATTAATTAGAAAAATCAAGCTAATAAATGCACACACACACACTCACACACACATAGACACACACACTCACACACACACACACACACACACACACACACACCCCACTTGCCAGGGTGTCAACTCCTTATTCACTGAGAGTGAATATTGTCTAAGGATGTCAAAGAAAAAAGATGACAAAAGAGAAAAAAATACAAGTGGATCATATGATTGTAATAATTTACTTTAATTTTACCACCTCCAAATTTTGTCTTTATGCTATAGCTGTTAAGGTGAAGGAATGGAGCTAACGTATTCTAGGAAAAAACAGATACTAGTGATCTCTGCCATCGGTAATGATGCAGTTCCTGCTTCTGTCTTGAATGACCTGTTCTCTCATCATCTCTCTCTCTCTGTCATTCCTAAATCTGGCCATAGCAGCGCTGGGCAGCAGGAGTGGGGCCTGTGTGCCAGTGTACCTCCATGTGCCATCTGCAGATCTCATCTGCTGTGCACTTCACAGAATGGTTTAAAATGGGTAAGAGCTAAAACGAAACTTCCATTTATAGCGATTGTATTTGTTATGAGTAATAGTACAATTATGTCTCGTGGATTACTTAGTATTCTAAGATTTTTCAACCTTTTCTTCTTAAAATTCACGTAAATTCAGATCTATATTTTACATCATTGGAGTGGATTGTAAATATCTAGTTTTCAAGTTTATTATAAATTCATATTATTAATGCTTGAAAAATAAGTAGTAATGCATTCAAGACATTTAAAAAAAATATCTGCCCAATTTGCCATTATTTAGATAGTTTTCCCCATCTAGTTAACAGCAGATTCTGAGAAGCCCAGGTTCCCAGTTTCAGGGCATGTTTAATCGACCACTATGGTTGTCATGACAACCAACACAAGAGAATTCTGAGCTTACATGGGGCATTTCAATATAGTGACCCAATTACTATCTGTCAACAAATTCAGTAGCAAGATAAAGGACCAACACATTAATGAGATTTTCAGATACTAGAGTTGTTTGCAATAAGATCACCAGCATTTTTAAAAAAATAATTAGGATACTGTAAGCATTACTTTTATGATACTTTTAAGTCTTTGCCTTGCTTTTTGTGTTTATATTTTTCTATTAAAAGTGACTGATAGTACCTTCTCTTTCACTACAAAAGAAAATGACCTTTGATATATATTTGGTGAATGGATATCGTATTCTCCAAACAGAAAATCGTCAGATTTAATGATTCACATTAAAAAGTGAAAACTTCTGAAGGCATGTGTTAGCCTAAGTAATCCTGTTAGCTACTGCATGAGAAGTTTTTCATTTCAAAGCAAGAATAACACACTCTGTGAATTGGCAAGAGGATAAAATCGCCTATTCATTAGATAAAAACAGTATTCTTTCTTCTTTTTAAGAGGAAAAAAGCCAGTACAAATACTGACACTGGATTGAAAGAAATATTTAAATTAATCCTTTAGAAATATGATACATAAAGTGGTTTATTTACATTTGGCTCTTTATTAAATTCGTAATCACCAATCAGCTTTTTTTTTTTAAGTGTGTGCAAGTGTTTCTATGTGACATAAAAAAAGAGTCAGGCAAACAATGAGCAAATAGGAATGTTCCAATTTTCTGGAAAATCTCTTTGTTTTGGACGATATATCCCCTTTTTTTTTTTTGAGACAGGGTCTCATTTTATGGCTCAGGCCAGCCCTGAGCTATGTATGTAGCCCAGGCAAGCCTCAAACTCAACAATCCTCCTGCCTCTGACACCCAAGGGCTGGGATTACAGGCATAAGCCACCATGCCCACTGATATATCCTATTTTTAATGTAATCATTCTGTGTAGGTTGTATTCACCAGATAATAGAAAAGTAATTATTGGGTAACTTAATAAATAACACCAGATGACAGGCATTTATTAGAAAAGGAGAAGAAAATAAAATACATGAATATAAGAAACACTTTGGCTTTATAACTATAATAATGATTTAATAATATTTTATACTATTATTGAACATGTAATGTTTAAAGGAATTGTCTAAAATCAACAGAGGCAGATATAGAACTCTAGTGTAATGGGTTAACATTGCAAATAGCAAAATTAAACTCATGAATGTTAAATCACTGTCACGTGTCACCCTACCAAACAATGGCAGCCCCAATATGTGGGACTGGCTTCCTGATTCAATATTACTTTGTAAAGACTCTTGAATATATTATTATAGATGTTCTTAAACCTAAATCACATTTCATAAAACATTAAATTACAAATTTAAGAATGAATTCAGAAATTGGCCGGAATCATCTTAATCTATGAAGGAAGATTCAAGTTTCTATTACCTAATAGAAGCATAGAGTGGTTACATTGCAATGCAAGCACTGATCTAGTACACATGGAAATATTAAGCAGAAAATAAGAGCATTCACAATTCAATCATTTATGAACAGGGTACACACATGCATTCTGCCACAGTGCATTCTCTTCAAATATTTGTGTTTTACTATTTATGAAACTGATGTCTTCTCCCCTACAGTCTCAGAAGTCAATTTCTATATTAGCATCTCTATGGGGAGCCTGTTTTTTTAATCAAATTGATAGCTTGCTCTCATAGCCTGAAGTCATATTTGGGAATTAATTATATACCTGGGTGTCTTCACACAACCCAACGAGTCATGGCAACCTTGCCTGCCAACAAAAGAATTTAAGACAGATGACGATGCTACAAAAAACTCATGTTATTTGTTTTCCTTAGAGTATATAAAAAAAGGTTTACTCAGGGTGAGTAAATAAATCTCACAATAAAATACTTCATTTGGTTTCATTGCTATTTAGAATCCTCGGTTCATACATCCCCTTTAACC
Organism: Thryonomys swinderianus; assembly: GCA_004025085.1. Classification (NCBI taxonomy): domain Eukaryota; kingdom Metazoa; phylum Chordata; class Mammalia; order Rodentia; family Thryonomyidae; genus Thryonomys; species Thryonomys swinderianus. Next base: position 47,547 of record PVIC010006046.1, on the reverse strand, counting down.
CACATTCACTGGTAGCAATCCAGTGCATTTGTTCCTTCTGGCTATGTCTCGATTTTAATTGATGCACCAATGAAATGCTAATGCATACTTGTACAACCATTATAACCAGAATAAGAGTTATAACAAGTTTTGTTACATTCTGGAATTTAAATTATATGTTTGTTACTCTTTCATACATATTTATAATAAAATAATGACAAATTTTAAAAAGCAACAAAAATGAAGGTGAAATCTTATATGACTTTTCTATTGCAGTATTTATTTTTAAAGAAATTGGAAACATTCTTGCAAACATACTCTGTAAAACTGGATATAGCTCAGCTTTTTAAACAGGAACTAAGTTTATTTAAGTTGACAAAGTAAATTGCTTGTTAATTATAAATGGTAAAGATTATCATTTGATAAGTTAAATTCTATCTTACTTATGTTTTAAAATATAACAGAAATATACTATAAAACATAATAGAACTACCCCATAATAAAGTAATTTTATCTTAGAATTTACCTTCTAGTGTTTCAGTGTGTAATAAAAATTTACATCACAGGAAAAGTCAAGTGAAAGAATCCTTTGGAATATTCCCATTCTACTATATCAATGTCTATATTTAAAGGTAATTTTATGCAACATTTCAAACATAAAAAAATAAGTAATGTAATATGTATACTGATAGGTGGTACTTTTTTACTTTTATATACTTTTATATATGTTTTCCATTTCATATTTCATCAAGTTATCCATGATGATACACTCTCTACAGAGTTAAAATAGCCATCAGTAAAAATGGATGTATGTAATTTTGGAAGAACTCTGTCAAAACACTAATAATAATTGCTATCGTGAAACATGGCTTGTGGTTCTGTACAATATGAACACAAGGCCCTTTCCCAAAATTCCAAGGGCCACATCGACGGTGGCCCAAGTTTCCTATCTGGCAACATGACAGTGTTCTGTAGCCGTCTGTGAAGTATCTATTAATTCACATGCATTTTTAAAACTACCTATACTTTTAATTTAGATTACCTAATTCCTTATAACACTATCAGAAGTCTGTATCTTTTTGATAGTGATTATTGTCCTACATAAACTCTTTTAAACTACTATAGCTATTTCACTGTCCCAATATGCTTTGTTTTTGAGAGGGGGAAAGGTATGTTTTGTGTGATATTATAAATTGGTTCCAGTTTTCATCAGTTTACAACCAGATGTTTGACTCTTTTTTTAGATTGTTTTGTTTAACATTTTTCAACTTATGTTATCTTGTATATAACTTCATTACATCGGAGCCAGACTGCCAAGGTCTGAGCACCAACTTCACCAACTACCTAAAAGTTGATATTAGGTATATAATCTAAAACCTTTATGCCTTAATTTCTTTATCTGTAAAACAGGAGTCATAAAAGCATCTTATCAATGCAATTGTTGCTAGAGACTACACAAATTTATAAATGTAGTACTTTTAAATATTACTCAATAACTATATTAATATTTTTAATTATGTTACATTAGATTTACATATGTAAGACCCTAAAAGAGATTCAAATGAAACATTTACCTTGTTCATTGGTCTTTTTTAAGAACATAGATAATTCAAATATTTTCCTGATTAAAACATAACACAATTATGCAAAATAATTTAAATGAGGAATCATTTTTCTCTCACACTGTTTGAGAAATACTAATTGGTAAATCATTATGTTTACAATTTTTAACTCAAAATCTAAAATGCTTGGACTTCATTCTAAAAAAGTAGCCTAGAAAGAAAACGAGTAAACATAACTGTTAAGTTGATGAACTAAGTGACAGTGAAGAAGGTGCCTGGGAAACTCAAAACAGTGACAGATTAGGGTGAATGCAGGTCTCTGGAAAGGCTTCCCTAATGAGTCCTAGTTGAGACTTGTTTTGATTGATGAATCTGATTAGCAGATGAGAGAGAGGATAAGGGCAGAGATCAGAACCAACCACTGCATGAGCCCTGTGGAGAGGGTTTATCTATGTGTGTGTGAGCATGAGGTTGGAGAATGGTGCTAAGGAGCTTACTCTGGACCATAATGTAAAGAGGCCAATAAATCAAAATTACAATTTATGAATACAATTTCATGAGTAGTAAAAACAAGTTGGACCCAGGACTTTGAGCATGCTAGGTGAGTACTTCAGCACTGAGCCATGCCATCAATGGAAGGCTTTAAATACTTTATGACTATATTTAAAGGAAGAAAAAGCCTTCTAGTTATGTCAATCATGATTGGATGAAGAGAAACATAGTGGAGACAACTGTAATAGCTTAAGGCAAGAGCTGATTAAGTTTTAACAACTGAATAGATGAACATGAGAAACCTTAATTAGGAATCATTTCACCTAATTAAGGAGATAAAAGCATTTGATGACCAATTAAGTGTAGACGGAAGTGTGGAAGGCATTAGTAATGATTCACAAGCTTCTAGCTTGGGACATAAAATATATAAATGGTTCCAGAGTGAAGAAAGTCGAAAACAACAGACACAGAGTAGATTCATTCAGCAGTTAACTAAAATTTTTCATTTAGAAGGTATTGCATTTATTATACATATGAGCATCCGGGGTAGGCAGCCGGAGAGGTGGCACACATAATGCCCACCTCACAGCATCACCCCTTCTGAAATCTCCATTTGAATATGGGTTATAGTTATTTGCTTGTGAAGGGTCAAGATTTTATTATCAAAAGCTTATTATTTTACCCATCTGAACCTTAGAAAAGTTTATGGTACACAGTCATTCTGTAATGACATAATTGCTTTATTTATCAATAAGTTATATTTGTGATAAACATATAATTTAATAATATAGCAATCTAAATTGTTTTATTTTTAGTTATTATCAAAAGCTTATTATTTTACCCATCTGAACCTTAGAAAAGTTTATGGTACACAGTTATTCTGTAACGACATAATTGCTTTATTTATCAATAAGTTATACTTGTGATAAACATATAATTTAATAATATACCAATCTAAATTGTTTTATTTTTAGTGTTTCATAAATGAGGAAATTGCATGTCCAGGTTAGAAATTATCTCCCCTACAAATGGCTCATATTATCAGAATTAAAACTCAGATCCATGCTTGAATAATTCTAGTCATTTCTACTATTTTACCTCTCACAGTCTAGTTTTTTTGTTATGAATAAAAATATAAAACTTAAACTGCTTACTCTATGGAGTTGAAATAATTGGTTACCTATTGTCACACAGCCCTTTCCTCTAAATGAAAGTTAAAAAGCCACCCCATTCTATTGCATTAAAGGTACTTTTATTTTGTTTTACCACTTGTAGATCATAGTTAGAAGCGACATTTACATGTGGGAATTCCTTAAGAAGTATTGAGGTATAATTCTTAGGAGTAGAGTTGAAGGGGAAGATATGTATCTAAACTCTTTCATCAGTGCAAGCTGTTTGCTTGTTTGTTTTGAAACTAATGAGCTTACATAACAAACCCCACAGGTAACTCCTTCACTAGATACTCAACATACCTGGAGGGTTGTTCTGATTCAAAACACTAACTTCAAAGACTTTTACAAATTCTTGACCTGTGTTGTGCTCTAATCCTCTGTCCATCACCATTTTTTCATTGCAAGTCTTCAATACTCTTGAATAACTAACAGTTTGCTCCCCAAGAATTTCACTAATATATCATGTCCCATATGATTAAGTGAAAATTTGTTTTGTTCCTTTTAGAAAGTGTGTGTGTGTGTGTGTGTGTGTGTGTGTGTGTGTGAGAAACCAAATACAAAGCCATAACATAATTATCCTGAGTGGTATTCGATGCCATTATGTTTGCTGTAAAAAGATGACGTTTTCAAATATTTTGATAAAAAATAAAATCTTTAAAGTATAATAAACCATTACATTATAATCATAGCAGCTATAATTTTACTATCATTTTTATTTGTGAACAAGGGATACTCTGTAAGATTATACACTCAAAAGCTGGAGATTTAGCTCAGTGGTTCTGGCACCTGCCTAGCAAGCACAAGGTCCCTGGTTTGATCCCGGTAACCACATACAATGAGAAAATATTGGGCGTGGTGATTCACACCTACCAGCGATCAGTACCACACCCCACAATACTGGGCATGGTGGCTCCCACCTGTAATCCCAGCACTCAGGAGGCAGAGGCAGGAGGGTTGCTAAATTTATGGCTTGCCTGGGTTACATAGTGAGCTCAGGGACAGCCTGAACTACAAAGCAAGACCCTGTCTCAAAAAAAAAATTATACACTCAAAATAAAGGATAACCAACTGCTTGTAGAGGTGATCCTCACTGGATATTATGTGATCTCTACACATAAAATTTTATTATTAATGTTCATTAATCAGTTTATAGGATTTACAATGGTATTAGAATTGGCAAAACTTCAGGGCATTCTCATGTGTGTTGTGATATCAATGCTCATGTCAACCCTCAAATCATGCAGTTCCTCTCTATGTATACTGACTACATGGAAACTGTTTTATTGCTACATGCATTAGATTTTTCATAACTGTTTTTGATCTCAATCAATTTTTCATCAGTTCATCATTCTAATTATTTTCATCCAGGTTGAAATTTATTTATTTATTTATAATATATATAATTTCACATTTCATTTTTGAAATAATAAAATATTTTAACTTGGAAGTAATAAAACTTATGCACAAGATCACAGATTTCAAAATGCTTTAATTTTTTTTCAAAATGAATTTTTTCAGTTATTGTCCAAAACATTGAAAGTTCTGCCTTCAATCTCTAAGTATTCTCAAATCTGAGGATTTCAAAACTATATCTTTATCTTGATGTATAAACAATTGTCATGGAATTTGCCTGGTGTGTTAACCTGTGATAAGAATTTATTAGATGATGGGAGATTTACCTCAGTGATTCCAGAGCCTGCCTCGCAAGCAAGCACAAAGTCCTGAGTTTGATCCGGGTAACCACATACAATGCTGGGTGTGGTGACTCACGCCCACCAGCCACTAATACCACATACCACAGTGCTGGGCGTGGTGGCTCACGCCTGTAATCTCAGCACTTGGGAGGCAGAGGCAGGAGGATTGCTGAGTTCGAGGCTTGCATGGGCTACACAGTGAGCTCAGGGCCAGCCTGAACTACAAAGCGAGACCCTGTCTCAAAATAAAAAGAATTTATTAGACCTGTGATTCTCTAAGCGCAGCCCCAAGACCAGCAACTACAACAGCATCTGAGAAAGTGTGAGAGACACAGATTCATGGGCTGCGTCTCCTACTTACTACACAGGAAACTGAAGGTGAGCAGGAAAGTGGCCGCAGTCTGTATCCCACAGTACCTTGGAACAGGTAGTGCTAGCGCACAGGAAACTCTCTAAATTATGCCATTAGACCGCGGCGCTGTAACACTTGTGAAATACATAGGATGTCTACATCTCAAAATCAGAAATACATTAGATCCATTGCACTGTATAGTTAATATTAACTTCAAAATTACACACTTCTAATAATTTAAGGTAAACAAATTACCTTTCAGAAAAATTCTTGATATATCATTTAATAATTTCAGGAGGAGGGGTAAAAGGGATCGAACTCAGCACTTTGCACTTGCAAGGTCGGCGGCGGTGCCACTGAGCAAAATCCCCCACACTTCATTTAATTGTTTTTAATAAAGAACTGTTTAAATTTAGATTAAGAAAACTGATGTCCTAACATTATTTAATTCACTTACTTCTGGCAAACAATACTCTGTTTTTAGCATTTGTAAACTAGTTGTACAAGGTGAATAAACATGTTATTTGCAGTACTGACTCACTGAAAGAGCGAGGCAGAAAAGCTCAATTATAGAATGAAGACAACTTCCGGAACATGGATTTGCTTTAACAATGAAAAACGGAATAAATTCTTGTCAACTTCTTGGCATATTTACAAAAAATGAAAGAAAACTTTCTAAAACTATCTTTTGGTGGAGGAGAGGTAAGCAATAATTATTTTATTAAGAGTCCCAAGCGGCAAGTTTTGAATTTTCTAACCCTCCTCAAATATGCCCTTTATTACTCTCTTCAACTTGAGCCCATTCTTTTTCCAGAGCAAGCGCAGCACACTGTTGAAATGTAGATTTTATATATATATATAAAATGGTCTGTTTTCCCCTTAGAATATAGAAGGATTTCCTCAGGAAAACAATTTCACAAAAGGAGATACGAAATGCATTTTTTATAGTGCACAAAAAGAAATGTTCATTTTTTTGTCTGGCATGTCCTCAGCAATAATTCACATGAGAGCAAAAAAGAAGGCAATTGGAAATCCTTGCCAGGGGCTAGTTATCAGCACGGAGTTCAAAGATTCCAGCGGCCTAATGCACAGTGATTACAGTATAGTAAACTAATGTATCCTTTATTTTCCTGGTTTTTCATTTTGAAAACTGGGAACATTACTTCATAGAATTATTAGTCATGCCCCTTAAATAATTCTGCCAGCACCCGCCCCTGCCCCCCCCATACCTTCGCCAGTGCTCCACAATTCCTTTACGCAATTGTCTTGGGAGCTCCTGCCGCCTCTCTTTGCTAGGCTTCTACAGGCACCAACCTTCTACTAAAATAGAAATTAATTCACTTTTACCTAATAAAAGTAAGAAATCCTTCCACTTTCTCATTTGAGGATGGTAGCATTCAATGAACCATACTTAGAAATTTCAAAGTCTGTAAGAATCAGCTGAAGGACAGCTTTGGAAATTCAACTAACAAGACGAGATTGATAAAAGTAGAAAAAGGTAAATGCAAACAAAGAACAAGATAATACTGGCTTTTTTATATTGCATAGTAAGGCATTTAGATTTAGAGAGAGAACAGAGGCAACAGACACCACAGAGACTGAATACTATTTGGTGCCCTAGAAATGGAATGGATTTCCAAACAAATGGCCTCAGTCAAAAAAACCTACCAGAACCCTTTTTATAAAGATAGGTTTCTGGTATACTTTCATGCTTATTTTTACCACCAATTTTTATGGTCTCAAGTGAAGTGAAGTTTTTACAATCAATTTTAAATAAATCTTAATATTTTTGCTTTAATTAATATGATTTAGAGAGCATAAATATTTTAAACCAGGTATACTTCAAAGTGGTCAACAAGTAAATAAGTGTTTCCATTAACCATGTCATGTCTGATAGCTGGATAAATGTCACAAGTATTAAGGAGCAATTTTGTTTGAAATTTTACAAAATGGATATAGAAATGACTAAGATAGTATTTTACAATAAATATAATAAATATAACAAAATCTGCATTAAAGGAAACTATTGCTTAATGTATGCTAACCATATGTACATAAGTCTAATTTAAATAATATAATTGTCATTTTAATTTCCCTCAGTGCTAATTAAGTGAAGGATTTCATTGTGAGTAACCTCTGGGTCTAAACTGGACTAAAGTAACTTAGTGTGTCCTACAGCTAGATCAAGTATATCAAATTCCTTTCCATCTGTTTCCTTATTTTCCACATACACTTAAAAATATCTATCTATATAAAATAAACCAATTGCTGTTCAGCTATTTCCACTATTATTGTTCACATTGAATCACAAAATACTGCTTGACCACATTTTTATAATTCAGATCATACAACCCAATAAATCAAGGCTTCTGTTTCTTGCATGATAGAATTTTGAAAAAACTGTGAAGATAACAACAAACAAGTTAATTCCTGAGTTACACTCAATAGTGAAATGTTACATAATTTGCTGTCTCTCAAAAACGAGACACAATCTTGGAAATTTAACATAGAGGATCTAAAAGAGAATTACTCATGATCAACGAACGTGCTCAGCTTGTGGGACATGAGATTCCATTGAGTTGTGGTGCATAGCATACACTGAAAATAATTTTAGGAGCACTACTCTATCCAAAGAAAACAAATAGTCATCTAAACTCAATAAAGAAGGTTCTATGTCCCTTAAACCTTACAGAATAAGTGATACATACTAATTTAAAACTACATCTAACTAGCCTTCAAAGGACTAAACTTGTTTCTTCTAACAAATGAGAATATATTTGCTTTTTCCTAATATATGAATTTATTCAACAATAAAGTCTCCATTTTACCATTTTTAGTAATGGAAAATAAAGTAACAAATTACTGATCTCAGAATTCAGAGAACTACTGTTTGACAAGCTTACAACACTTCACGTATATAAGATATGCAAATCTCACTCATGTATCATATTATTTTTAATTGGCTACATAAAAATTATGACTAAATTAAAAATGTCCATAGATGTAGGATACTGATATATTATGAATAATGCCAAGTAGCCATTTTGCATTCAAAAATATCTAATATTATATGGTTCAACTTAATGTATCTGTGAAAAAATGAAGTAATTGGTCATTCAGTACATTAAATATAAATGTAAATATATTAATACCTAAGGAGCAAACTACAATTTTCAGTAAATAGGAGAGGATGTGCCAGGAATCTGATCCAAATGGAATGAAAAACTTGTAGAATGATTTTTTTTTTTTTTGAGACAGGGTCTCGCTTTGTAGTTCAGGCTGGCTCTGAGATCACTATGTAGCCCAGGCAAGTCTCGAACTCAGCAATCCTCCTGCCTCTGCCTCCCGAGTGCTAGGATTACAGGCGTGAGCCACCACGCCTGGCTAGAATGATTTTTTTAAAGCAAAGTAAATTAAGTGAATAGATGCACTTTATATTTTGACAAAGTGCTTGCTGGACACTCGTATAGAGAGTCCATCTGCCTGAAATGATCTGAGCACCATGAGATCCTCAGGATGTTTTCCCATCACTGTAGAAGCTGAATGTGAATAGACTATCATTGTTAGAAGCAAATAATTTAATGATAATATCAGTATAAATTTATCTTCAATTGTTCAATGTATTACTACAGGGAAAATAGTTTTAATATTGAGATAAAATAAGCCACAGTTAATACAAAGATGACACTCCCAGACATAACCATGAAAGAGGTAGCTTAATAGCTCCAATTACCCTTCTGAGATCACTGAAAGTAATCAATGTTTGCTAGCTCCCTGATGATTAAAATTGTATCTTAAATTGGAAAATAACTATATAAAAATCATTGTATACATTTATATTTTTCTTTTATCAAGATTATCCCTTTTGGCCTGCCTATATAACTGAAAAATAGAACAAGTTCTTTTGTTTGTTCAGTAGTAGTACATTCCATTTCACTGGAACGGGACCTTTGAATTGCAATTGATAAGATACGAGAACAACTTGGGTGGTAACTGGAGTTTTCCTTTTAACTTCAAACAAAAGTCTTGACTTACACCCTCAACATAGGTTACTTGTGCTCCCGGATGATCTCAGATGCAGATTTAACCCTTACAGAGTTCTAGAAGGAATTTTACAACATCCTTTCCTGTATGAGGTTAACTGAAGAATCCTGAATTAGTATCTCAGGACCTGAGCTCTAAAGGCTGTGGCGAGGAGCCTGAGCACTCAACTAACCTTCAGTTACAACCAGGCCTCGCAAACGACTTGAGTTTGTCAGTCAAGGGGCCACTGTATAATGCTGTCATAAAATCCCAAAGCATAAATTAGTAGTTAATACCTCAAAGAGAAAACAAAATCAAAATTATAGGGGAAAAAAGTTGAACACTCAAATGTCCTAAGAAAATATTCCTCATATATCAAGACCCATATTTAAACACCATTGCTTTCCAAGTTTTAAAAAACATCTGTTGAACCTGACAGTTTTTCATTTAATTGCTAATGTAATAGGACTAAAATATGTGGGCTATTTAATAATAGAAAAATCTATTCTTCTCATGAAAGCTTCTATCAAACTACTGCATATATTTCAGATCAAAGAGGACAAGAAAATTTTACTTTAAGCATAATTGCATAAATGGAGCCACGGCAGTATTTTGCCAAGTCAGTTTTTATTCCTCTGTAAGATCTGTCATTCGAGGGGGAAAAGATGTTTCATCTTCATCTGTCTGTCTCACCTGACCCTCCCATTCTTCCTCTTCCTTCTTCTCTTATTCCTCATAAGAATCATTATCCTCATCAAATATGAAAGGAGACAGGATAAGGAAACTGCATTTAATAAATTCCTTTAATGTCTCAGAAATTAACAGATACTTTCATCATTCACCATTACATCTAATTCTCACCCTCAAAGGAAAAAAAAAACCCACCAACACAACACAAAAATTTAAATTAGAAAACTAATTCTCAAAATACAGGTTTTGAAAAAACTAAGATGGGGTCTGCAGATAAAGGAACAGAGAAGATCAATTGAGGTGAAGGAAGCACCCAGGGTCTTGGCAACAGTAGCAGCCTAGAAGTTAAGTGGTCACGTGTTCTGATAGCCTGAGGGAAAACTCCTGGTTTTCTTCTGCATGTTTCAAATTCATAGAGAGAATTTAAGTGCTCTGTTTCTGAATTCTAAACCTTATAAATTAATATCAATTTATTTTGGGTCATGGAACAAAGACAATTAAGATATGCCATGTTCATTTATTCTCTGAATATTATTTGAAGATAATAGAGGAAGAATATTTGTTTAAATCTTGATTAAAAAATCTGAATTATTAAAACCATTAAATCTATTCAGATTTGGTAAATATATAAGTACAAATTAAGACAGAACTATTAAAATTCTAATGTTGGTTTTAAAAGCGCAAAACTTATTCAGTGTCCTAAGAGTTGCGTTGCTCAAAAATATTCAAGCCTCTTTGTGTGTGTGTGTGTGTGTGTGTGTGTGTGCGCGTGCACGTGCGTGCGTGCATGCATGTGTTTGGTTTTGTTTTGTTTTTGTTAAGACAGAGTCTCATTTAGTAATTCAGGCTGACTCTGAACTCACTATGTATCCCAGGCTAGCCTCAAACTCAGCAAACCTCCTGCCTCTGCCTCCTGAGTGTTGGGATTACAGGCATGAGCTACTTTGCTCAGCACTGTGATATGTGCTACTGGGGATCGAGCTTAGGACCTTGCCCTTGCAGGCAGACGCCAGAACCCCTGAGCTAAATCCCCACCCCTTCAAGCCTTTATTTTGAAAACTAATTACTTGCAAAATGTTTGAAGATATCATAATAAAAGTAAATACAATTCTTTATTACAACTGAAAATATATTTCTAGTATTCCTATCAAAACTTCAGACTGGTATCATTGTAGTTGAAATAATTTTCTAATTAGAAAAGTGGAGAAAATCATTTGACTTTTCTCTCTTATGCTGACTTCATAATCTTTTTCAGAACTACAATGGAAGATTATTTCACCCATTAGATCATACTCTTTTCTTTACTCTGGATATTTACATAAGATTTTCGCTTAGTTCCCAACATTAAAATTTGAACTAAATGGCCATTTATTATATAGTATACTTATAAAATCAAAAAATATTTTATATTAAATATCTAATCAGCATCTATTGATCAATATTTGGATGCATGTCACAACAATGACTTGCATATTAAATAATTAACACAGTGCCTATATTATTAAACATTATAAAATACAATTTATATTGTCCTTAAAAATAAATCATAGTTTTAAAGCACTTAACTATATTTGTAATGCTCAAGTTCTAAACTGAACTGCAAAAGTGATATACACTATTAAAGACAAAAATAAAAGAAATATAAACAAGTATCATAAAAGATAAGAGTACAGTAATTTTTTTGGAATGAAATTACCATTTATTTTAATTCTTACTAAATTTTTTCTGGAAATATTTAGCAAAACATTTTCTTACCAAATAAAACAAAATTATCTATAGTTGTACAGTTTTTCTTCTGTTTTATTTCTATTTATTTATTTACTGGCCTTTTAAAAAAATTTTTTGAGACAGGCTCTCACTTTGTAGTTCGGGTCAGTCCTCCTTCTTGTGCCTCCCAAGTGCTGGGATTACAGGCATGAGCCATCATGCCTGGCAATGTGGTGTATGGTACTGATTGCTGGTGGGCGTGAGTCACCACATTGGCATTGTGGTATGTGGTTACCAGGGATCAAACTCAGGACCTTATGCTTGCCAGGCAGGTGCTGGAACCACTGAGCTAAATCCCCAGCCACTTTTGTTTTATTTTTATTAACAGAGATCGGCTCGTTCAATATTCAGCGAATACAATAAGGGAACTAAAATGAAGTTTTTGAAGTATATAGTATAAGCCCAAACAGTGAAATTCTTGTAAGTCAGGAGAAAATAATAATTGAAAATGGTTTTATTTTTTAATTCTTCCATTTTTATTTGAGAACTAAGAAAAGCATGCATTGGGCCGGAGGGTTAGCTCAGTGGTTCCGGCGCCTGCCTCGCAAGCGTAATGACCTGAGTTCGATCCCCGGTTACCACATATAATGCTGGGCGTGGTGGCTCACACCTGTAATCCCAGCACTCGGGAGGCAGAGACAGGAGGATTGCTGAGTTCGCGGCGGCTTGCCTGGGCACCATAGTGAGCTCAGGGCCAGCCTGAACTACAGAGCAAGACCCTGTCTCCAAAAAGCAAAAAAAAAGCATGCATACTCCTTAATTAAGATAATATAAGTGATATTGTTTATGTTCCTAGCATCATGTTCAGGGATGAATGTCCTCAAACTGTTCTATTGTATGGAGGGAGGTACAGTAAAAAATTCATATGATAGAAATTGAAGTTCAAAAACATTAAGCAATTTGAACAAGGTTCCAAAGGTTTTCCTTTCTTTTGGATATGAATATGGTATCTCACACAATGACCCAACACATTTATATCTTTGTCCCTTAGGAGGATACATCATTTAATATCTCAATACTTTCAGAAGATACACACTTCCTTTTTTTCTCTGATGTCAGATTTACTTATTTTATAATTCCTCAGTGAACTCTAGAAACAGACTCCAATAAGTGTTTTTCATGTGTTATCAAAGTTAAATTTCCCACTCACAATTTGAGAGAAATAAACCATTTTTGCTTATTTTGCTTTTATTTATTTTCACAGAACAAAGAAGAAAGGTGCTTGTGCTCTCAGATTGCGGATCCAAGAAAATGGTCAGAACTTGAAGAGAAAGCACAGTGAAAAACACGGATTATTTTTACATCAGCTAATTCACAGCTGTTCCACATGTTATTATGGATGTGATCCAAAATGACATTAGACCAAAAGCCAGGTAGTCTGCCTTCTACGCAGGAGAAATAAAAACTATCAACTATTTAGGAAGAGGATGAGTGTACATGTGTGGGCGAGGGATAGAGACCAAAAGGGACAGTAGAAATTATCTCCTTTATCCTACAAATCACTTGTGAGCCACTATCTTCCAATTAATTAAAGAATAATTATTTTCTAAGAATTATTACTCTAGTTGGACTATCAGTATCTGTGCTGTTTTTCATTTAACCTTCTTACGTGTTTAAGATAAAGTTTTATTGGAGGAGTCAGTGAAGTGAATATATAAAACACATGCACATTTATTTTAGTATCATAAAATATACATATGGGGATGTAGTTCAGTGACACTAGGGCCTGCCTTGCAAGCGCAAGCACAGAAGTTTGATCCCTGCTTCTAGTTAAATAATAAAATAAATTTAACATAAATAAATAAATATTTCCCAACAAGAAGTGTGAACATGACATGTTATTGAATATTTTAGATTTTAAGGTCAATAGTGTCATAAATGTAAATATAACTAGCAACTGATGCAATGATGTAAAATTAGCAAACTGACAGCCATTATATTTATATCAAAACCATAGTAATTAGAACAAAACAGAATTTTTAGAAATACCTATAATATAAAATACACATACACTTCCTAATTTACACATGCCTTAGATCTACATTTGATAAATGAAAGGGGGTAATTTCTTAGATCCCAAACGACATACCAGGTTAAGCACAGTAAATGCTATTAAAATACAACTGTGAAATTCTAGGATAGATTCTTCTTTCATATGATTATAAAATGTGAATTACCAATGTTTTCCTGGCCTCGTTTTCCAAGCTATAAGATAACAGCTAGAAGGCCAGAGATTTAGCTCAGTGGTTCCGGCGCCTGCCTCACAAGCACAAGGTCCTGAGTTCGATCCCAGTAACCACATACAGTGCTGGGAGTGGTGACTCATGCCCACCAGCCATCAATACCACATACCACAGTGCTAGGCGTGGTGGCTCACACCTGTAATCCCAGCACTCAGGAGGCAGAGGCAGGAGGATTGCTAAGTTCGAGGCTTCCTGGGCTACATAGTGAGCTCAGGGCCAGCCCAAACTACAAAGTGAGACCCTGTCTCACCAAAAAAAAAAAAAAAAAAAAAAAAGATGACAGCTACAAGGATATCTTGTGACAACATATGAGATAAAGTTTGACTTTTATCCACAAAGCCAGTTCCCTTTACACCAGTGTGTAAGTAGTCAACATCTAAGAAAGAACTAATTAATTTTAACACTTCAGTGACTGATCAAAGATTTTTTAGTATATGTGCTGCCAAAGCAAGCACTGATCAAAGATTTTTTAATGTTGGTTTTGTAATCTCCCTTGCCTTTAGTCAATAGATACTGATGACATAAGATTAGAGATTCTTTCAATGAGATAAACACTATCATATATCCTGGGTCTTTAATTTCCTTGCAGTAATTTCCAAAATATTGTACTACCAATTCTTAGTAGTCAGCAGTGGTTTTAGGTTGAATTTATTATTCAAACTGTCAAAATAAACAAGGGAAGAGGGAAGAGTTTATAAAATTACTCTGCCATAAAGAATGACAAGTTCCATCCATTTATGTGCAAATAGACATATCTTGAGGACACATTCATAAATGAAATGAATAGATCACAGATATGTGAATTCTGTATCTTTTCTCTTGTGTGAGAACCTATAGATGTAAATGAGTTCTAGAATGTATGATAGATTTTGTGAAATAGGAAACATTCAAAGGGAATGTGGTAGAGGAAAGTAATACAGGGAAAGAATAAATATGATTTGAAAAGAAAAAGAAAGCACATGTATATAGGGGGTGGGGGATTGTGGGATGGGTAGAGAATTAGCTCATGCATATACTGGTACAAATTCCCCAATGTTGAGTGTGATTGTGAGCTGTGTATAAAATGTACCAATAAAGAATTCAATTATTAAAAAAAAAAGAAAAGCACCAAGTTGGAATTTATGTACACATTAGACAAGCTTTTAGTTCAGGTTTCACACATTATGCTAAACACAGAAAATGTCTTAAAATTAAGCTATTTAGAAGAGATTTCTAAGTAGATCTAGAAAATTATTTAGAAATATTTTGAGTATACTGAATGGCATTTTGTTCAGATTAGCTGTAAGATAATTATTGTAGTTGTTATGAAATTGTTATAAAGTAGAAGAATAAAGATACATATCAAAATCGCCTTTCTGTGGTTTTCAAGATAGGAATTAAATTGAACAAGCACATCTTCTTGGAGTAAAATTATGATTTATAGGTACTTGATTACTGGTGTACACAGGAATTGACAGAGTTTAAGAAAACTGTTAATATCTGTTCAGAAAGTCATAACTAGTGGTAAAGAATTGTCATAAACTACAGAACATGGGTAAATGTGTGGTGAAAATGTGTGGATGAAGCAGATTCATGTGAGAAGGGGTGTGGCAGATCAGCCATTACTGGTAAGAAGTACAGGGAAGAACGTGATTAAAGCTTAGACCTCAGGGCCAAGGATTTAGCTCAGTGGTTCCTATGCCTGTCTTGCAAGCAAAAGGTCCCAAGTTTGATCCCAGGTTACCAAAAACAAAAACCGTAAAGAAAAGTTCACACCTCAGCTGACTGTACTGAATCATGCTCTATTACTTACTACTCTACTGTGTGACTCCGGATTAGCTAATTAACCTATTTGATTTTAGCTTCATCAGTGTTAGTGCCACGTAAGGTCACTGTGAAGAGTCAATGGATTCATTATGTTCAGTCTTTAGGCCAGTGTCTGTTACTGAAATCTCTAAGTGAGGTTCACCAAGACCCTGTGGTAGATCATGCCTGAACTACCTCAATTTTCATCTAGAGATCTAGGGAGAAATCTGCCTAAAGAAGACTCACGTTCTAAAGTTGTCTTCTAGGCAAAAATAATACCACTAACCTAGTTTTAAGAGGACTTTCATCAGTTTATATATAGCGCTTTATACTCCTTTCTACATATGCACATATATGTGTATACACATGTCAAATATAACTGTATAGCATTCTTAATTATGAAACAGACATTAATGTGGAAAGTAAATGAAACAAAACAAACCTGCACACTGTCTTTTCATCTATCAGACATGTCAAATCTGTAGCCTACAGGGTGCTTTCCTCTTGTATTTTAATATTCAATTAAAATTAATCACAATACATTGCTAGTATATAGTACTTAATAGTTGTACTTAATATACTTAATATACTATTATATAGTACTTAATATACTTAATATAGTACTTAATATACTATTGTATAGTACTTAATAGTTGTACTATAGTATAGTTGTACTTAATAATGTTCATTTTAGTATTAAAAAATAAAGGAAGCTTTGTCAGTTCTTACGAAGTCACTGTTTCTTAAACAGCCCAAGGCCGTTCACCCTCAGTCAACGAGGCCACAGCACAGCTATTGCTGGTCTGAAGGTGGTAAAGAAAATGCTGACTTGGCACAGATGTCAGCGTTGTTGGACTAAAGATGAGTGGCGAGAATTAAACAATCTTGACAAGGTAGAGTCTGAAATGGTAAATCCAAACTCTGTTCACACTGAGCATGCCCATGACCCAGTCCACGAAGGTCACCATGAAGTGACGCGATTGACGATGTGGGACACTAAACTCCAGGCTGGAAGGTATGTTCGTGGTTGACTCTGGATGAATTTGCAAAGTTGACAATTGCTGCTGGATTATTACACCAGAAAATCACAGTCATTAATACCACAGATGTTATCTTTGTACTCAACACTGCATCTCCTCTTTCATATTTTGTTTTTGTTTTTGTGAGGATCGAACTCAAGACCTTGTGCTTGTAAGGCAGGTGCAGCACCACTGAGCTAAATCCTCAGCTCCATCTACTTATTTATTTACCATAATTTCTCTGTAAACTCCTCCAAATTCAGTAATGCCTTCATTGAATTTGTCTACAAAATAATAGTCATTTGCCTAGCTGCCTAAATGCCTAAATCTACCAATTCACAAGTTATAGTAAAATTTTTTTTTTTTTTTTTTTTTTTTTTGCTTTTTGGAGACAGGGTCTTGCTTTGTAGTTCAGGCTGGCCCTGAGCTCACTATGGTGCCCAGGCAAGCTGCCGCGAACTCAGCAATCCTCCTGTCTCTGCCTCCCGAGTGCTGGGATAACAGGCGTGAGCCACCACGCCCAGCATTATATGTGGTAACCGGGGATCGAACTCAGGCCCTTATGCTTGCGAGGCAGGCGCCGGAACCACTGAGCTAACCCTCCGGCCCCTTATAGTAAAATTTTAAATCATTTATATCTTTTCCCATAGGATTTGTCAAATTGTTTCAATTTGTCAAATTGAATATCTACAAGTCACAACTGTATACACTAGCTCTCCTTATCCCAAGAGAATAGGTCCCACGATCCTCACTGGATACCTGAAACTATGAATAGTAGTGTACTTCGTCTATCTACATATTTCCTTATACATCTGTACCTGTGATAAATTATAGATACAGTAGTAAATTACCAATAGCAATTAATAATAAAATAAAGCAGTTCCTACAATAGACTGCAATGCAAGTTATATGAATCTGGGCTTTCTCTCTCCTTCTCTCTGTCACTACACTCAACCTTCTTGTTTTGATGCTGTGAGATGGATGATCCAGTGCCAGAGTAATGAGAAGTGAAGGGGCGGACTGGGCACATTTCATATACTGTAGCCAGAATGTTCGTAGCTTGACATGTGACAGAAAACATAGCATGAATTTATTTATTTTTCTTTTTCCTCACAATTGCAATACATAGAAGATACTTTCTTATGATAGATTTAGTAATTTTAATATAAGACATTTTTCCTTTCCTTATTAAATCAAGAACTTTCACCTCTTCCCGCAAAGAAGCCTTTTACAGATTCTCTTGGGCCTATATGTGTTGCCAGCATTATTACTCTGAGTTTGGGGCTATTATTAAATACATCAGGGTTATTTGAAAACACACACTGTGATAATATGACAGTTAAAGATTGATAGTTGCAGATCTGCTAATCAAGATGTCTGCTTGCCGGAGTGGTGGCTCATGCCTGTAATCTCAGCATTTGGGAGGCAGCAGCAGGAGGATTACTAAGTTTGAGGCTTGCCTGGGGTACACAGGCTCAAAGCCAGCCTGAACTACAAAGAGAGATCCTGTCTCAAAAATAAATAAATACATAGGAATCAAGATGTCCACTGAGTAACAATTGAGTGGGTAAGGTATACAGTGTGGATACCCTGAACAAAGGAAGATTTGTGTTCTAACCAGAATGGAGCAGAATGGCATAATATCTGATCATGCGCCTGAGAACAAAATGAAATTTAAAATTTATAAATTGCTTATTTCTGGAATTCTCTAGTTAATATTTTCAGACCTAAGTTGGCCATGGTAATTCAAACAATGGAAAGCAAAACTGCAATGAATGAAAGATTGCTTTTTAAATCTCCACAGAAAGCTTTTCCTGAACCTTGCTTAACCTTTCTACAGTAATTGTCTTATCTTGGCCACCACGTATCTTGACTTCTGATGAGAGTGATGACAGATTTCATATGGATGTGACCGAGAGTCTGCTGTTATTTCCTTTTAAAAAAAATACTAGAACATTGTTGTTTCAGTTGAAAATAAGGAAAAGTAACTGTCTTCAATTTACAGAGCATTCTTCACAAACACAGTGTTTCTTAAAACACTGGAATTCCTTCAACACAATGAGACACTCAACGTTAGTGAGCTCCTGAGAAGGACAGTGCAAGATATAATTACCTCCATATTAGACTCACTTCAAAGCATGGTTTATTAAACAGAATGGCAAGTGAAGTTACATGAACTGTTAAAGTATCCATTTTCCTGGGCTGAACACATCATGAAAATCAGAGACAAAGTTAGAACTTATCCTAACTGTCCTTTTTTTTTAGTTCATAATATATATACCTATATATATCTATATATAGATATATAAAATAAAAATATTAATATATTTATACACATATTTATAAATGTGTATTTACATATAATACACTTATTTATATAAATATATTTGTATATTCATAAATATAAATGTTCATAATATTATTAAAACATATAAATATATTTTATGTATATAAATATATATCTGATATATATGAAACATGGCTACTGAAGTTACTGGCTTCCATTGTATATTCTAGTTAAATTTGGAAGATGACATAGGAAAACACTGATATTCAGTGATTTGTAACAGGACAGAGTAGTTCATGCCCCATCTAAAGGGGTGAAAGATTTTCAGTGTCACTTGAAAAAAAAAGAAGCATCACAACTAATTACATCATTTTATTGTTTTCTGCATTAACTAAGGTTTGATCAGACATAGAAAACCTGTTACCACAATTCACAATTTAATTGATGGTTTTATTTATTATAATGTATATCATTTATCTATATAAAATCATTACTTTATATTTTCTTATTTAAATGGGTCAAGAATTAGTAGAATTATATATTATAAAACACATTAAATTAAAACAACAAACCCTGAAAGCATCTTTCAAATGGAAGAGAACTCTGTGGTATCTGAATTATTATAAAAGCTAAGAAATATCAGGCTATGAAATAACATGAAGTGCTCCTTTCCTTCAATGCAGATGGATCATTAAATCTGCCCACTTAGACTCTTGAAAATTTTCCAATGTCATCTGCTTTTCAAGGAGCTCCTCCAACTTGGATCTTATTAAATTTCCTATCACTTCCCTTCCCCATTCACAGAAAGATCATTTATATTCCAGTGTAACTTTCTAACAACAGCTTGTATAGAACAGGTGTCATGGGCAAGGATGAGCAAAACAGGTAAAAAGTGAAAGACCTTGAACCTTTCTTTTTTCAATTCAGAGAACATATGAATCATAGATATGTCATGTTATCACAATGTACTTAAGGATAAGAATTAATTTTTTCTGATTTAGATTTTTCCATCACTCCTTCTGATTCAGCTGTGTGCGTTCCCCTGACGCGACCCTCTGAGTTTTCCCTCTAACATCATTACTGAGCCAATTATCAAGAAAAAGATTTTCAGTGTTACCTTAAAGGAAAAAATCAAGGTGACATGCTTAGCTTCTTGGCTCTGCATGTTATCAGTTGTATTCAAACACAATCAACCTGTTACCACCATCCATGGTTTAATTGAAGTTTTTATTTAGTGTAATAGATATCATTTTTCTGTATAAAATTATCAGCTTGTCTTTCCTTAGACAATCTGAAGACCAAAGAAGCAGTATCAGTATGTGCCAGAAAAGATATTAAAATAAATCATTTATTCATAACATAAAATAGTTTATTGCAAGATTTTGTAAGGACAGAAATTATCAACAAAAATCTGCCATTCAAAATCATTAATAAGACACAAGATAGTTGTGTAAATAACAGAGTTGAGTTGTTTTAATTTAAAAATATATCAAATTATATCTAGGTAGATTATCAGGTTTTAATTACAATATCATTAACATTGTTTAAATTTGGAGTTTAGTTTGTCCATCATCTTCTGCTACTGGTTATATAAAACCATTCACTATCAATATCAGTGTGCATATGTATACATATATATTGATATACATACTTCAGATTGTGTGTGCACACACTTTAAGAGAAGAGACCAGGGTATCTGAATATCTTAAAATATAAAAAATATGCTGTATTTCAAGCTATTTTATCAGTCTCTTAAAAAACAAGGCATTTACTTACATTTAAAATCTACTTGAATAGCTAATCCTTTCTTTCAATACTAGCCTTAAATATTACCTTTCTCAGTATCACCTGTGCTACTGTGTGAAGCCTAAGAAGACAAGATTGTTTCCTCTCACATTACATAAGCCGGAGCAGACACAAGAGGAAACGCTGCCTGTGCTGGGGGAGCCGGTCCCTCTGAAGCTACCACTTGACACATTAAGAGAAAATCGAGACCAATATGAATCTTTTGAAATTGCCATTTTTACCAGTTCTAAGCTCCAAAAATGTCAAATTCACCTTGACTCACACAGCCAAATAGTTCTACGCAATCTATCCCTATATCAGAAAATTCCCTTCATATTTATTACCCAGAATTTGCACAGGTTCAATCACACAGAAAGAAAACCTTAACAATACTACATACCATGAAAATCTATGAACTTTTTGCTCCATCTATATTACAATTAAACTGCATTCAAGTAAAAGAAAAACAAGATTTTTTTTTTAAATGCACACAACCAAAATATAATAAATGGTCTTGGTCTTTGTTCTATCCGATGGCCACGCAAAGGTATTGATAATGGTTACATCATCAGATTTTTAACTGCGATTCACATCAAGTGTTGTCCTGTTGGCTCATGCCGACAATGCCTGGACCGAGCTCGACAACCATGAAAACATGAAATAAATGAAGGTTAACAAAGCCTAGTCCAAAGAATAGTCCACAGCAATGCCGCAATGCTCTCACGGTAATACTCGACCCCAAATTTGGTTATGTATGTCGGAAAAGGTTTGCAAATAATGACAACATTTCTGCCAGACATTACTGCAAGAGACGAAGAGACGAAAGGAGAGGAGCAAAATGCCTTCCGAAGGAGACACATTCATGAGCCTTCCTGGCAAGTGTCTAGAGCAAACAAGGAAACTAAAAACACAATTAGTTACCAATAAACCCTGTTAGCACAGTACCTTTTTGTGTCTGTCCCTCTTCCATATTCTCTTCCATGGCTACCTTTCTTCAGTAGAATCTGCTACGCGGAATTAATCAAAAGCTCAATTAGATGTTGAAAAAAAAACGGTGCTTTTTTTTCCCCCCTGGGAAGTTCCAACAGCAGTGGCTTGGGCAAGTCCTCAGAGCTTAGCTAGCCTCCCAGCTCCTCTTGTTTGCTTGGAGACTGGCTGTCAAGTGTAATTTCATTCAAATTACTCTTCCGTGAAGATTATCAATTTTTCTTCTCAAAGCTGCCCATTGTATACCATGGTAAGCAGGTATTCAAACAAGCAGCTTGAAAATTTTGGGGGGAAATGGGGTCTGAATTCCAGGAGCAGAGACACCAAGATCCCAAAGGCTTGCTCTGCATTTAAAATAGGGAAAAGAAATTGAGGTTTGTACTGAAATCTGGGCTTTAAATTGGAAACAGGCTGAGCTGAGAACAGATGGAGGGGTGTCCTCAGCACGTGAGGCGGACCACCAACTCAAAGTCCCCCCTTGGCTGCCGGAGTGGGAGAGCCCAGATACGGGCAGGTCTTTATGCGGCAGCAGTGGCTTCTCCCCCAGTCAGAGGCGTTGCAAAAGTGTGTTGTGCTTTTCTCTCCTAAGTACTTAGTTAATTTGATTTAAAGGTCCCAAGAAGGGACGCAATTGTACGATTTCAGAGTTCATCTGTAAAAGGGTATTAAGAGAGGACCAGGACCTGTAAGCTCACGTCTTTCTGATTTAAAAAGAAATAGAAACGTGAGTTTTCAAAGAAACAAGTATAAACCTTTAAGCCTGAGAGCTACAGCTACATAGGTTAAGTGTTTTACTTAGTGCCATAAGACTCTCACATGAAAGGAGAAAAGAATCTATTGATGTCTTTGTAATTTATTGTTGTGATTTTAGAAAACCAAAGCTGCTGATTCCAAATGGGACTATCTTGAAAGACAATTTTTAAAAGGTCAATATTAGGGAGTGAGTGGGGTGATAAAAGAAAGGATGGAATTCATGATAAGGGAACACAAGATAGCAATTTATAATGGGAATCTGCAGTCTGATTTGGGATGCAAATCACAATGCAGCAGTCTGGCAATAAATTAGCATTTGTATTTTAAGCTGTTGAATGACAGGACACAATCAGAATCTCTATACCTCACAAAAGGTAGGGTAAGAAAACAAACAGAATCTCTTTCAAGCAATGTAAACCTTTACTAGAGTATAAAGGAGGGAAGAATCTTTGTCTGTTTCCATGTCCAAATAAGCAAGTACACACACACTCTGCCTCTAAGAAAAAAATAATTTGAATCCTCACTCTTCATAGCATGCTTCTTGCATAATAACAAATATTTCACACACATTTTTTAAAACACATCAGTAGCATGTTGCATACACTCTATGAGTCATTGTAAATGCAAATATGTAGCATAGACAACTGCATAACATTCCACTTTATTTTTCATAAGTGAATATATAGCCTCTTCAGTAATCGTTTGTTCCTTCTCTTTTTTTCAAATGAATTTAACCCAAAGGTAACTATGATTCCAATAACTTAAAGCTTTTCTCTCTGATTATCTATCATTCAATGGTTTTTGAGAGAACTGTTGGCTCAGGACACAGATTGAGAGAAACCATAAGATAAATTTTTTTTTTTTTTTTGATACAGGGTCTGGCTTTGTAGTTCAGGCTGGTCCTGAGCTCACTATGTAGCCCAGGCAAACCTCGAACTCAGCAATCCACCTGTCTCTGCCTCCCAAGTGCTGGGATTACAGGTGTGAGCCACCACGCCAGGCCATAAAATAAATTTTTACAAAAATCATAGCGGTGCCCCTGCTTCAGTTTGTCCCTAAACTGACATGATTTGGCATAAAACAGGAACGTCATTTCTCTTTTACATTCTTCACTTTATACTGCAGAAACCTCAAATGAAACAAATTATTAATAGCACTACCAATGGGCATGATAATGCCACCATAACATTCCTGTATCAGTTTACTATCTGTAAAACACAATCACATGCATTAACCCGTAAGTGAGGAGAATGCAGAAATCCTCATCTTCCCCACACTATCCCAGAAAATCTAGTGCTCCAGGACACCTGGGACTGATCAAGGATGACTTCGAACCCCGGAACCCTTGTCTACAGTTTGACCTTGACACCTGTTCCTTCTTCCTCCTCTATTCCACTATGAAAGTCTTCAGTGCTCTTCAAAAATCAGACTCAGTTCACAGCTTTTTATTTTCACAATACATATAAAGAAAAAAGGAAACTAAATAGGGAGATATGAAAGTTTTAAAAATTCAGTAGTCAAGATTTATGGAAGAGTAATTATGATTTCTTTTTCTTCTAGAAACTGCAGCAGAACCATCAATCACTGTTAAAGATGTTTTTATACAACAATTGTTACTAAAAGAAGACAAAAGTAACATACTTTGATTTTCTTAACTATTCAGGAACATGCTCCTCAAATCCAAACTACAAGCTTGTGTTGTCACTGAAGTCCTTTAACATCATCTGTAGGCATAAAATAGATCTAAACGTCTCTGCTATGAAATGGCCACCAAGAAAAGATGACTATTTCATAGAAGTTACCTTTTCCATTCAGATGGAAACTTTTGCAATTGTTTCAGTGGCGTGCAACAGAACATTTTCATGTGTAGTTAAAAGATTTTCAAAGTTTTAATTTTTTTTAAAAAAATAGCTGAATGCATTCAACCTCAAAACCATTTACTATCAATATCTATCATGAGATTTTTAAAACCTTAAAATATGTAATGAAGAAGTTTCTCCTTGCTATTTCTCTCTCTCGTTTTTCCCCGTGTGTGTATGTGTGTGTGTGTGTGTGTGTGTTCATGTACACATAAGTGCATGCAAGCCAATGTGTATCCCACATTAGGATAAGAATGTAGACACGGGTGGGTCTGTGTATAATCAAAGGCATTACACATTTTTTTATAAAACACTGCTTTAAAAATACATCTGTTGGGCTGGAGATTTAACTCAGTGATTCCAGTGTCTGGCTAGCAAGCACAAGGTCCTGGATTCAATTCCTGGTAACCACATAAAACAATATTGGGCATTGTGACTCACTCCTACCACCAATCAGCAACACACACCACATGGCCAGGCAAGGTGGCTCACACCTGTAATCCCAGCACTCAGGAGGCAGAGGTGGGAGGATTGCTGTGAGTTCAAGGCTTGCCTGTGCTACACAGTGAGTTCAGGTCCAGACTGAACTACAAAGTGAGACCCTGCCTTAAAAAAAAACAAAATAAAACAAAAACAAGAAAAATCAACACAAAAACATGTGTCAATTGGCCGTTCAACATTGATGCACTAATACAGTAGTTTCAACATTGTGTTCACATTTGCCAACAGGCTAAAAGAGGTAAATATTGATATATATAAAGCCAAGGATAATATACCATACTGCATATTAAAAGCAAGGAATGATAACTTGCTTTTTCTGGAAGGTCTAGAAAGACAATACAAGATTGTACAATTTGTGCTGTAAAATGCAATGCATCTTCTATTAATTAACAAAAATAAATTGCTTGTGAATCAAAAACAAAGCTTACTAAGTCTCTTATTACTGGACTCATATTATGACCAACATGCCAATGTATAAAACACCAAGTATTACAATAAAAGGCAGAAATAACTGTATTTTTAGAAAAAACTGAGTTCCAATATTGATTTATTTTTAGTAATAATTAATTTTTCAAGGAACGTGTTCCTGAAATTCATTTTCTCAAACAAGAATGCATTAATATTTTCTGATATCCCATAGAAATTGAGCCAAGTACCAGCTATTTTGCTGAATGTTTTATATGCACTATCTCACTTTATTCTTCCAAAGTCCCCCTTTAGTGGGTACAATCAATTAAAAATTTTCATATGAGGAAATTATCTTCATTTTGCAAATGTGGAGACAGGGACAGAAATAGTAAGGTCCTTGCTCCTTTGACAACTTCTATATAGCTGAGTTGGTATTAGGACCAAGAACAGTGTGTTTCTTAAGCCTGTGCTGTTAACAGTACCAAACTTCTTCTGTGAAGTAGACTTAAAAAGATGCAGAGAAGTCAGCTCTTTTATTCAACAAGATTAGGGAAACCAATGGCTGGATTATTTTTCTGCAAGTAGAAGTTTCCACCCATTTCCTAGACTCTGTTGGGTCAGTATGATATAAAGATGGAAGTTCATGTTACAGGTTTTTAGACCTGCCCCCCACCAGGACCTCTTTAAGATCTTGTTTCTCACGTGTACATGAAGTAAACAAGCGTCCACTTGACAGGGATTCAGGGAGGTGCAAACACATCCAGCACCAACCTTGCTTGGCACAGCTGTGGTATTAGTCTCCTCCTTTCTTTGGCTTCAATTTGGACCAGTAAAAACAATTTACTCTTTTGTAATTTATTGTTTAGCAAAAGGCCAGCAAAAGTCCTAAGGGTATGAAATGTTTGGCTTTTTCATGTTTCCTGACTCATGAAGTTATCTTCTCTTGTGAAAATAATGCTATCCTGAGTATCTTTACATAGTTTTTTTTCTTTCCTAAAACTGATATTAAGAATTGTAAAGAATATTGAACTTTTTATATTTAAAATACATTGAAACAGAATTTGATGAGTTTTAGAAGTAGTGTATAATCATATCGAGAGACAGGAAAAGTTTCAAATTATTAAATAATATCCTTTTAGAACAAAGTTTGGTGGAATATATAACTCTACTCCAACATCAAAAGTAATTTATTCAAAGACCATGTTGAACAAACTGAAACAGGGGAAGTTAAATCAATTAAAGAAAATGAAATAAAATAATATAGTTGGATTCTAAATAAAATGCATTTGAAATTATTTTATCTGATATAATGATAGCTAAGGGTTTTTTTTAACAGTATTCAGTTTTTGCTTGAAAGATTTCAATAAACTATCAGGACGAGTCATGTAATAAATGAATAATAAAAATCTAATCATTACTTCTGTAATATGGCAGGTCTTTGTAAAACTTAATGCAGGTTAATATGACTACATATAAATTTATTTCAAGTGATGAATTGGGAGTAGATTAGAATGTTTCCTGAAATTATTTTATTAAAAGCATATTAATCTAAACTGACTACTCAGTTACTGTCTTCTTGTTGTTGCCACGACCTGGGTGAAAGGGATTACAGTGAGTCCAGGGCCTAGGCTCAGTACTTGTCCCTGCAGGGCGTGGATGTCCATCTTCTGGTCAGTGATGGACATTACTGCCACTGGGAGGGGCAGGAAGACCAAGGACATGTAGAGCAATATAAAATGGGTATGTTGACAATCCCAGGGCCACAGGGTCTAGAAAGATATTTAGTTGGGCCATGACAGCTGAGCAGGCCATGCACGTATAGGAGAGCAGCAACAGCAGAAGCATGAAAGCGCTATTCCTTCTGCCTATCTCCAAACATTAGTGATATTGTTTTCCAAACATTAGTGATGCTGTGTTAAACACCACAGTCAGATTCTAGTTGAATTTTAGAGCTTTAAATGCACACGTATTTATTATATACCATTTGTTAAACATACAAATGTTGTTCATCATGTCACATAATTATCTTGCCATATAATTATAATGATAATCATAGCTAATATTTATACTAACCATTTTTATGTGAAAGAAACTGCTCTTAAAACATGACATATGCTATTAAAATCA
Organism: Thryonomys swinderianus; assembly: GCA_004025085.1. NCBI lineage: Eukaryota > Metazoa > Chordata > Mammalia > Rodentia > Thryonomyidae > Thryonomys > Thryonomys swinderianus. Next base: position 20,062 of record PVIC010006046.1, on the reverse strand, counting down.
CATCCTCATGACTATTGAGTAGATACCAATATTATTCCCATTTGTGCTGTAGCAAAGTGAAACACAGAGGACTTCAGTGATATCATGAAGGTCACACCCCTCTTAAGTAGTAGGACTGAGGATCAAAAGGACAGTGTGTTATTAATATATTTTGAAAAATAGTACACGTATAAAATAGAGAACTTCTAACAAATATGCAACCTCATGTGGGCCATCATTTTGTATTTATTCATATTTCTTGTCACATTTGTTCAGCTTTATTGATAGGATTGCCATCATTTCTGATGTATTTCTCCATTGATTTGTTGCTTTATATTTCAGAACTTATTTTTCTCTTTATTCCTATACATGTCTTACATACAAATGTACTAAAGGGAACAAATAAAGTGTAACAATTATGTACTATTTTACTGAACAATATTTATTCATCCACTAAACTAGAGAATTAATCTAAATCATTTACCCCATTGACTCTTATTTAATTTAAAAAATTATGCAATTTATTTTTATTAGAACATGACATCTATTTCCACTTGCACTTTTATTGCCAAGTAGTAATTAAACCTAAAATTTCATCCAAACACAGAGTGGTTAAAAGAAATCCACTTATTTAATTGCTGTGAGTCTCTGTGGAGCTACCCCCTGATTAAATTAGACTCACTGGACAGAAAAACAAGACTTTGAGTATAATAGATCATATATTTAATAGATCACTTATTTAATAGGTAACATATTTTAGCAGGACAGAGCAAGATAAAAATGTTAGTCAAAACTGAAGGTGAGAGGCTGGAGGGTTAGCTCAGTGGTTCCGGCGCCTGCCTCACAAGCGCAAGGTCCTGAGTTCAATCCCCGGTAACCACATACAATGCTGGGCGTGGAGACTCATGCCCAAAAGCCACCAATACCACATACCATAGTGCCAGGTGTGGTGGCTCACGCCTGAAATCCCAGCACTCAGGAGGCAGAGACAGGAGGATTGCTGAGTTCGAGGGTTGCCTGAGCTACATAGTGAGCTCAGAGCCAGCCTGAACTACAAAGCGAGACCGTCTCAAAAAAAAAAAAACTGAAGGTGCTTTGAGTCTAAGTGAAACTTCACTTCTTCAGCATATTTTTTTAAAAATAAAAACTCAAAATAATAGCTTGCATCCTCAGAGTCTACATTATATCTGCCTGACCAAATAGAGTAATTTATTTTGAAAAGGCCAATGTCCAATAAGTCAAACATAAATTCCTTAACAAGAAATTTAAAGTTTATTATTCTATCTTTGAAACCCTTGAACTCTTCTCAGGTTCTAGCAGAAAGAGCAATGATCACTACACGGACAGGAAAGAGATAAGAATTTGGTTATTATTTTATTTCCTTACAAAATGAATCTGAGGTCAGGAAAGCAACATTTTTCTTTTTTGCAAAACAAACCCATATCTTAATTACTTTGATCAACAGGCTTCTCCCATCTTGCCACCAACTGGGAAGTTGTCTGCAGTTTGATTTCCATTCACTTCATACCATTCGCATAGCTCAAAACTCAGGGATGGCTTCGCGACCTTTTAGGGGCAATTTCCCCCTTCATCCTCCCGGAGTGCACAACCCTGACAGTCGGTTCCCTGATCCTCAGAGTGAGGCACACGAGCTCTGCTGTCATCGCTTACCCCTCCCCACACCTCTTTCCCCCTCAAAGATCTTTAATTTTTTCCCCAATGAACTCAGAAACTCATTAAGTAACAAATAAATAAGAAACCACTATTCTTCTTTGTTCAACTGTCTCCAAAATGTTTTTTTGTTCTTGACCTTTCACAAGTATTTGGGATTTAAATCTCAAACTGAAGAAGTAGGACAACAGTAATTCTCTTCTTTAAAAAATTATCATCTAGCCGGGCGTGGTGGCTCACGCCTGTAATCCCAGCACTCGGGAGGCAGAGACAGGAGGATTGCTGAGTTCGAGGCTTGCCTGGGCTACATAGTGAGCTCAGAGCCAGCCTGAACTACAAAGTGAGACCCTGCCTCAAAAAAACAAAAACAAAAACAACAATAAAAAATTATCATCTACAAAGATGTGTTTTTTCATAAAATGGGTATTATTCTGCCATAAAGAATGACAAGATTGATTCATTTATGTGCAGATGGATACACCTGGAGGACACTCTAATGAGTCAAATCAATAGATCACAGATAGGCAAATACCGGATCTTCTCGTTGATATGAGCACCTGTAGATGCAAATGAGCTCTAGAAAGCTGACAGTTTTTGTAGAACGGGAAGTTTCCAAAGGAAATTTGGTGTGGGAATGTAATGAGGGGAAGGAATAAATATGATTCTGAAAGAAAATAAAAGAGCATGTATATAGGAGGTGGGGAGGTGTGGGGGGTGGGGATATGGGTAAAAATGAGAATTGACTGTGTCATATATTGGTACAAATTCCCCAATGTTATGTGTGATTGTGAGATGTATATAAATTGTACCAATAAAGAATTCATTTTTAAAAAATTATCTAGTACAGTAGAATTTTTCCTTCAGATAAAGAGTATGTAAAAAAATATAGAAATATATCATGTTATGAAAACAACTTTCTTCTATAGAATACTATGAATATAATTCTCCATACATATCTTAAGTTACTCTAGTAATAACAATATAAAAATGAATCAGTTTATTCTCTTATCTTTGAAGCCCTTGAAGTCTTCTCAGGCTCTAACAGAAGGAAGCAATGATTACTCCATGGACAGGAAAGAGATGTGAATTTGGTTATGATTTTATTTCCTCACAAAATTCTAACATCCTTGATAGAAAATAGGTTTTTATGTGTGGATCACTACTTTTCCAATTACAGCATGCAAACTTTTCTATTCTATTAAAATATAAGTATATATGGAGGAAGGGAGAGAGAGGAGAATATTTCAAGACCCTTCTAGTGCAAAAAAAATGCAATCTAACTGCAAGTATCTCGAGCCACGTGGACAGTTTTGTGACACACATCCATATAGTGGAGAAGTAAGAACTGAAGCGTGACGTCATAAGAAAGCCCATCCCCAACGATGAGAAGTGGGGCTTCTAGCCTCTAAGTTTTCTGCATTGTGAAATTATCATCTATGTTCAAGATACTAAAGGTTGAAGCCAGAGGATTGTAAAGCAAAGGTTCTTACATGAGTGCCTGATAATAACCATGAAAGAGATATATATTTGGCCCGAGTTGATTTAAGAATTGTCATTAAAAGCATCCATATTAAAATGTTCACGGACTGTTTCACAGTTGAGTCCAGGAGATGGAAATGAGGTTGTGGGTGCAGCTGGACAATTGCTCCATGAACTCAAACTTCAATTCATCCCCTTTAATGACACTAAAAACCAAGCATTTCATTTGACATAAAAATTTTTTAAATAACCTACCAGGGTGCAATGTGTTTGACAGTCTGGAGGAACTAAATAAGACACCTATGCCCTCAAAATAGAATGGAGATTTCCTTCTGACATGTTTCCTCCAGAGTCACCTCACAGCCCTCCCATACTCTTCTTCAAGCCACTCCTCTTACTCCTGCTCAAATGATGCTTCTTTAATGAATTTATAGGTCTTATCTTTTCTTGCCTAGAGGCTGTTACACTCTTAGTAGTGCTTCCCAGGGACTTCACCCACTGACAGCTTATGACTGACCACCAGGGCCTCCACCTGCTAAATTGACTTGACCAATCCCGTAACATCTTCCATCCCTGAACTCCCTCTCTCCTGCTCACGCCCTATTCCAGGCAGAAAGATGTGAGACTATGAAGGCAACATCACCTGTGTTCACCAGAGCAGGACTCTAAAAGGATTCCTCCGCTTCCACCTTTGAAAGATTTCAGAGTCCGACTCCTTGAGGGAGGAATGAGAGGACAGGCAGTTAGCTAGACATGTGCTAAGGGTGCAAGAAGGGCATCTGAGGAACGACTGAAGTCAGTGAAGCTCCCTGATCTTGAGGTCCCCCCATTTCCTGAAAAAGGCTCATCGAGCCCCTTTTAGGTATCCGACACACACAGTTGCATAATTCAGGTCCAGGCAGGCAGCACTATGGAAGTCAACCCCCATGTAGATACGGCTAGTCCCTGCATGACCCCGTTGGGCCTCTGTTATGTCCATTGCCATGGTGCTCTTGGCTCCCCACAGCCTTTGCCTGTGACTTAGCTAAGATCTCCTAAATGCAAAAACTCTCTCTTCTTGTCAGGGTGGAGTCTCCTTGATGGTTGGAAAAACTCCATTAGATACAATCCTTCTCCAGCCCTCCAAGATCTAGGCAAACAAGAGAAACGCCCCAGTCCTCAGGCAGCGACCAGCTCTGGTTCTGCCTGCTTAGGTCTCTCTCGGTTGAGCCGTACCCTTCAGTCAGTGCTAGTCTTGCTTACAGGCGCGCTTGCTTGCTGCTCAGATAACACACTTTCTCACTGCGCTGAGCCTGGCTCCGCATTCCGGTCTGTGGGCCTCCCTACACGTCTTCTGGGGAAGATGGAAACTGAGGCCGCGACACAGTACAGATGAGCACAGACCACTGGCCCACCCAGACAGAGCCCGCTGTCTCGCGTCAGCTTCAATATTCATAACTCGGAACGGCAGCAGAAAAGAGACCGTTCATACTGATCCCCGATGTGAGGATTAATTAGGAGTATCTTCAGCTCAAAGAGAACATGGCTGTCCAGGATACAGATGCGGGGAGGACCCTGCCAAATGTCTGCTCTGAACAGGCTTCTAACAAAAGGGCAAAAAAGTCCAAAACTAGCAAGTGCAAGCAATTCTGGTTTAAAAGATAGTAGAGTGGATAAAGTCTCTTGCAGTGGGGGGGGGGGGAGACATCATGAAAGGGATGGGGGGAAAGAAGGGAAGCTAAATATAGAATAGGAGCCAAGAAAAAGGCAGGAAGTCAATACTAAAACTTAAAGAAAGGGGGAGAAAAAGACCACAGACCTAGGGAAAGGCCCTGTTCACAGCCTCTGCTTCTAACCACCTGGAGAATCCTGTATAAACAAATAGGGGGAGAATCAACACAATTCTGCTTCAGTTGGTTTGGTTGCAAATTCCTTTACCAATCCCCTATCCAGCCACAAAGTGGCCTTCAGTCCCTTATGGGTCTATATCCAGCCAACAACCTCTCCAGAACGAGAGAGAACACGAACGTGCAAATAAACCCATGTGCTTAAGCAACCCAAATTCAGTTTTAGTTCATTCTCAGGACAGAAAAGAATTATTACTTTAGCATTTAATAAGGAAAATAGGGAATAAAACAAGTTCAGCACTATGTCCTGATAGTAGATGAATCGCAGGAGACACTGCTTCTCTGTAGCCTTCCCAGTTTTCTCCTCTAAGCACTAGTCACTTGTGCCCTTAAATCCAAGAGATCCAACCAATAGGCATTTGCCAGGTCTGAGAAACAACAGAGAGAACGTTAATCTTATCAGCCTTTACTTTGGCTTATAATATTTAAAGCATCTTGAATTATAAATGAAGAAACCAAACTTGAAGCCTCCCAGGTCCTGCTAGAGAAATGCTTCCATGTGGGGCCTTTACCCTGGTGCACTTTAGAAAAGAACCGCCCTGCAGGGTAACTTGAGGAGGGTCCCCTTCGCAAGCTCAGCGGGAACTGGAGACTTCATGCTTCCAGAGAGACAGCTGACTGCTCAGCCAAGAGGGATGTGTTCCTCTCTGTTCACGTCTTTAGGTGTCAAGGCTTTAATCTGAAAATGACGGCCCGGCTTTCACCAAGCGAAGCACAAATCTGCTCTAGAGTGTCCCCTGCCTTGGCTCTGGTGCCCGCCCAGCCTCGAGAAAGGGCTGGTTCTGCCTGGGCAAAAGGACAAAGGACACCAACCCCGCCCTCAGAACAGTTCAAGTGCTTTTTTCAGTTTGTTTTATTCTTGGCTTGTTTGTGTACTCGGGTGGTTAGAAAAATCTTTAAAAGGTGTGAAAATCCAGAATTTTTGTACTCCTACTCAACAAGGCAGTCTGTTAGCATATTGACAATCAATTTGTGGCTGTAACCTTCACAGGCTCTTTTCCCTCCCTGCTCCTTTTCTGTGGAAAACACACTGGAAGCTCACACTGCTTGACTCTGTACACGAAGTTCCCGTTTCTATTTGTAATATGGAATGGAACAGATTAACCATCAACATTCTCTCACCTGTGTACCTTTCCTTTAAAATAATTCTTAAACTGTTTTAGGTTCATATTTAAATCTTTTGAGACAACTTAGATGATAAAAATGGGCATAATAAATTTTAGATTATCATCACTGTTGGTAAACAAACAAACAACAAAAAAAAACCCACATCCTTGGCAAGATGTGGTGCATATCTGTGATCCAGCACTCAGGAGGCTGGGGCAGGAGGATGCCGCGGGTTAGAGGCCATCTGGCCTACATAGTGAGCCAAGTCCAGCCTGGAATAGTGAGACCCTATCTCAAACAAACGAACAAAGAAACAAACAATAAAAACAAATTAACCTTGCATTTTATTGAAGCTCTCATTTGTCTTTTACATCACATATCTCTCCGAAAGAGAGGGAACCATAAGAGTCATGAGAGTGTATCGCTGGTGGAGTATTTCTCTTCCTAACTATGCTGAAGACTGTACTTAGCCTATTTCCTGGACCATCTGAGCTGTTTTCATTTCCTACACTTAAAACACGGACTTCGTTCTTTCTGCCTTTACACTTATTTCTACGTCCTTTTGCTCAACTTGCCATGGCATCCTATTTTGGTGTTCATGTCTTGGCATTGTGAAGACTGTGCCTTAGGATTATAATGAATTTTATTAGCTGATAGTTAAAAACTGGCTCAGCTATTTACGTTGATAAGCCACAGAAAGCATCACTCTTTGGGAACATATTAATTCATAGACAGCATGGGAAAACATAATCCACAAAGGCCCATAGAAATGATTAGCAGACGGCCAGTCAGACTGGGACATATGACAACGGAAGAAAAGATGAGATAAGGCCAAAGGGAGGTCAAACTTCTGACTTTGCCTATGAGCCTAGAAGAGGAAGAGGCTGAAGAACAGATTGAGGAGATTTCCTTTTCACCATCAGATTTTCTTCTTTCCCTTCTTTGCTTTCCCCTCCGCCCATAGTTCCTCTGCCCCTTTGAATATTTTCATCCTATTTCACAATACCTATCATACATTTTGGAAGTCACACGGTGAGTTTCCCATACTAGAGAAATGATACAGTATTTACCATTTTGAAAAAAAAAATTTCACTACAGTAACTTCATAATGAATAAAAAAGTAATTAGAATCAAGTGTCAGAAGAAAATATGGATGAATTATTTCGTTGCCTCATGAAAGAGAAGTATTTCTAATTATGACTAATATTCTACGTGCAATTAAAAACATTAAATTGTTTTCAGGTTAATTTAAAAATATCTTTTGCATAAAAAAATTAACCAACAGAAAATACAATTGAAAAATATGGAGAAAATACTTTTGACTTCATCAAGACCAGTTCTTTATACAAAGAGATGTACAAATGCAGGCATTACTTAATAATGAATTCATATTCTGAGTACATGAAGAACTCTCTCAACTCAAAAAGTAAAACAAATACCATGATTTTTTTTTTTTTTTTTGTGGTACTGAAGATCAAACTCGGGCCCTTGTGCTTCCAATGCAGGTGTGGTACCACTTGAGCTAACTCCCTGGTCCCTTCATTTCTTTTTTAAATGGGAAATAACATGAAAATGAAAACACACATGAATGCAAACACACACCAAATGGGTATGTAAATGGGTGAGTAAAAAAAGACTAGTCTTGTTTAAAGGTTTTGGTACAATACTTAATAATTTGAAGGTATTCATCATTGTTAATTTAGCTTATCATTTCAAAAGTTTTCTCACGTCTCCGTTGCCGTTGAAGGATATAGGAATGATTTATGTGAAGAATTGATACTAACCACTATCATGCCATCATCACAGATTTTAAAGATTAATATATAATTACAATTAAGAATTTAAAAATTAACAGTATAATTTCTAAAAAAAGAGAGAACAATGTAAATGATGTCTGCAATAGAGCCATCCAGTCTGGATATTTAGCTCAGTGGGTCTAGTTCCTACATGTCAAGCATAAAATGGCAAAAATCAGAAGGCAGTTAAAAGTTCAATATGAAGAATGAACAGGAAAAAGGTAAAGAATTGTATCATAATAATAGTAACAATATTAAATGATCACCTATGTGGCTCAAATTACACTTGCAAATGTTTTGCATATAGTGACACATTTTTCCAGTCACAGTAACTTTTATTTCCATTTTATAAAGAGACATACGATGACAGTTGAAACCATTTGCAGACACACAGGTCATTAGTAAGAAAATCTAACCTATGCAGTCTCTATAGAAATAAATTCTAGAAATAAGTCATTGCTGAGTCATGAAGGAATGTGTAGGCCAAGTTTAGGAACTTGAGCATACAACATGTGTAGCTACAAGATTCTGTTCATGTTTGAGCATGTTTTTTCTCATGTATAATTTGCCATGATATAGATAATAATAATTTGAAAGTAATATAAATGCTAAAGGCTTGAAATTAAAACCATACTGATTTTCTTGTAATTATTTTTATTATTTTTTTAGTATAAAGGGGAAAGAATTTATATATACAGTATACTGCACACTCCTTAAAATCCAAACACTTCCCTAACCATAGGTTTTTTAAAGTCCTATAGGGAAAACATGAAAGAAGGTGGTAAAGATTAGTATTTTATTTGAACAATAAGGATGCTTGTCCAAAACCAACTTGAAATGAGTCTATAAAAAGCAAAGCATACCAGACAAACCTACTTGAAAATCTTATTTCCATGACAACGGAAGCAGAGCCTTAAAGGGCCAGCATACCACTGCAATGCGTTGTTTTGCACAGGCTCAGTCATCTCAGACATCTTCAAGGAAAAGACCTTTCATGTACATGGTAGATTGTAACAGCACATGGAAACATGCTAGCTCTTGATACAACAGAAGAATGCAAGCTGTTATCTTTAATAATCATAAACAAATTTAGCAGTTCTATTCTGGAAAATGCAGAAATAAAATATATAAACTGATGCTGCATACAAAAAATGACGTTTTAGCATCCATATGAGCATCGTTCACTTTATCAAATTTAATTAGTCATATTATTCTAAGATAACAGAGCACTCTTATGAATAATGCATGTAGCCATAATAATTTTCAATTTAAAATAAATCAGCATTATTTTATGATATGGGATAAATGTATGCCTACAGTCACTTCTGAAAATTAAAATAGAGTTCTTTTTAGTGTTCTATACATAAAACAGTTAATAATATTCTGAAAAAAATAACTTCCTTACAGTAACAAAAATATTTTAGTTCTTTGGGGGTTACAGTTCTAAGCCTTCTTAAATTTAAAAGGTATCCCAAAGCAGATTTAACACTAAAGTATAAAAGATAAAATTTGACTATGTTACATGAAGTAGTATGTATCACATTACACATTTTAAGGATGACAGAAGGTCACTGGTTTTGTTACTTGCAGCAGTCCTTTGTCACATGCAACAATGTTACCAAGATGGTTTCCCTGGGCGAGATCTTTGCTGCTCACAAACGCTGAGTGTGAGATAAATATGAACTGAATAAACAAAGTTCTTATTTCTCTTTGAGGTCTTTTTTCCTATGATGCAACATCTTACAATTAATTTGAAAGACTGAATTCTTTATTGGTACATTTTATATACAGTTCACAATCACACTCGACATTGGGAATTTGTACCAGTTTATGACAGAAGTTAATTCTCATTTTTACCCATATCCCTACCTACCCACAGCCCCCCACCCTTTATTTACATGCTATTTTTTTTACTTTCCAACTTATATTTATTCTTTCCCCCTCATTATGTTCCCCCTCATAGGGCAATTTTTAATAATAACATCAGCTAATCTCTTTATGGAAAACATATGGCTCCAAATTGCTAGTTAAATATATTGTAGTATTACATACACTTAAAAGTAAAAATTTAAAAAGCTCATTTTCTCCAAAATATAGCCCATATTTGAACAGATTCTTCTCAGAGACTGTTGTTCTTTCCATTCCTCTAAACACCGGTCAATCTCAAGCTCACTACTAATTGTCTATTTAAAAAAAAATCACTGAAGTGTTCTTCTGAAACTATAATGGACCATAGTATTTTGTCTTTGAGTCTCAACTCTCAATTTTAGTTTGAGGTGATTTATTCTGGCTTACTTTATACTTGACAACAAAAGAAACAAAATTATTATTTCAATGATATTCAAATTTTTGTGCAATTGAACCTAACCATTGAACTCATTACCATCCTAGTTACTGATATTCCCTATTGGCATTCTGGATAAAATATCAATGCATTCATCATGACTTCTTTTTTGAAAGAAAAGAAGTATATAGAAAAAGCTTGGAGATGCATTTATACCTTTTATATTTAGATAATATGATTATTCAAAATTATTAAAGAAACATCAATAGTAAAGCATAAATTGTCCCCAATCTGATTCTGCCAACTTTACATCATTCAAAACCCATTTGGGCGGGGAGGGATTTAGCTCAGTGGTTCTGGCACCTGCCTCGCAAACGCAAGGTTCTGAGTTCGATCCCGGTAACCACATACAATGCTGGGTGTGGTGACTCACGCCCACCAAACATCAATATCACATACCACAGTGCCGAGTGTGGTGGCTCACGCCTGTAATCCCAGTACTCAGGAGGCAGAGACAGGAGGATTGATGAGTTCGAGGCTTGCCTGGGCTACATAGTGAGCTGAGGGCCAGCCTGAACTACAAAGCAAGACCCTGTCTCAAAAAAATAAAAATTAAAAAATACCACAGGGGGAAGGGACTGGGGATTTAGCTCAAGTGATACCACACCTACCTTGGAAGCACAGGACCTGAGTTCAATCCCAGGCACAAAAAAAAAAAGGGCCACAGATTTAGCTCACTGGTTCCAACACCTGCCTAACAAGAGCAAAGTTCTTCCTTTGATCCCTGGTAATTACATACAACAATACCCAACCTGGTAACACACGCCCACCAGCAATCAGTACCACATACCACAGTGCCAGGGGTGGTGGTTTACGCCTGTAATCCCAGCACTTGGGAGGCAGAGACAGGAGGCTTGCTGAGTTCAAGGCTTGCCTGGACTACATAGTGAGCTTAAGGCCAGCCTGAGCTACAAAATGAGACCCTGTCTCAAAAAAAAGAAAAGAGAAAAGAAAACCATGGCAACATTTTACTTCATGTAGTAATTTTACGAAAATTGTTAACACAAATTCACAAAACTTCCTCATGTTTATTCAATTTTCTTTAATTACAAGATATGTCAATACAGAAATAAAGATTAATATACTTGCTTTATATGGCCTCATTTTAAGCTCAAAATGACTAATGTTTTGGAGAATATTTTTGTTGCCAAAGTCATTGTTTAAGAGCCAATTCTTAATGAATTTGTTTTTTATCTTAAGTATATGAAAATATTATAAAGACAATACAAATTGTTATCAAATCAAAATGGAAAATCAGGTTAAAAGCAGAAGGCATTGTATCTAAATAAACAAAAGTAAACATAACATATCACTTAACAGTAAATGAACTCAGTGATACTTCAGTGAGATACAGATTTTCATTTCCCATTACCCATGGAGCCGTCCTTCATTCTTTGAATTGAGAAACAATTGTTATTTTCTTCTTTTTTATTTAAAAAGCTCATAGGTCTGTTTCTTGGATAGTAGTTCAAATTCTAAGGGTATATTCCAGTGCCTATATACAGCATACTACTAAAAAAAATTGTCTTCAGTATTCACAATATTGTAGTATTTTTCATGACAGATTTGTTTGATAGCTGTCTGGCTTTTCTAGTTTCAAAAATAGGAGCTCCTAATGAAAAGACTTTCCACATGAATACATTCCCATTTATCTTTGAAAGCCAATGAATTAAAACCTTTCAATTCTTTGGGGGCTCATCAAATGAATGAGTTCTTAATGGAAAGCCCAAGATGGTCTTTCTTATTTCATAAATAATGCAAAACTATGTGTCTTTCTGTTATGTAAAATTAAATATGTCACATAAAATTGTAAAATTTGAGAACCAAACTGTTATAGTTAATGCCTTTAGAAGCCAACTTGAAAACTCAGTAGGACTTACAGACTAGAGTCACAAATAATCAGGATCAAATTCCTGCTTTACCTTGCACCAGCTGTTTAATTTTAGAAAGGCATAATCCTATTCTAGCTTTAATTCTCTTCCAAATAAAATGATAATAATACTGTATAAGGAATTTTCCCACCACAGAGAAAAGCTCTGGAATGTTAAGAAATATTTATTAACCCATAAACATAAACCTCTTATAAGTATTGGTTTATTACGAAGCTATGAATTATATAATTCAGCTTTATTCTGAATAAAATATAAATAAAAGTTCTATCTATACAAAGAAAAAGGAAAAATTAGGAAATAATGACAAATCAAGTATATACAGCTCAGATTCATATTTGGAGAAGTATAAACTACTCAATTTTAACTTTGAATGTTTTTATTATTCTATTGACTCCTTCATTAGCCAGGAGATAGTACTGAACTATCTGAATGTTGTTGTATGATCACTATTACTATGTATAAAATTTATTAATTTCAAAATGGATAATTCCTTTACTAGCTAAAGGTTTAAAGAATAAGACATTTCAGGGCCAGAGATTTAGCTCAATGGTTCCAGCGCCTGTCTGGCAAGCACAGGGTCCTGAGTTCAATCCCCGGTAATCACATACAGCAATGCTGGGGGTGGTGACTCGGGCCCACTAGCAATCAGTACCACATACCACAGTGTTGGGCGTGGTGGCTCACACCTGTAATCCCAGCACTTGGGAGGCAGAGGCAGGAGGAATGCTGTGAGTTCGAAGCTTGCCTGGGCTACATAGTGAGCTCAGGGCCAGCCTGAACTACAAAGCGAGACCCTGTCTCAAAAAAAAAAAAAAAAAGAGTAACATATTTTCATGGCTGGAAACACAAGGAACACTTCCTGAGAAGCAGTGGTGTGAATTGGTCCGCTGGGTGAATGAGGCAGACACAACATACCAAATACTCCACTTCTCCTCACTAAATACTCCGCTTGTCCTCGATTCTCCCCACCGTCTCCTGGCGGGGCGGGGGGGGGAGGGTAACTGCTTGTCATTTCTGAGCCTGAATTTCAGAAATGAGAAGAGGTTTCTGCTTTTTGGCAAATGTATTATTATAGAGGATGAGACACCCAAGCCAGTGCCCTAAAGAGCAAGCAGGACAGAGTTCCCTTGATGCCCTAAGTTAGATATATGACATCAGTCTCCAATAATCCATTCATGTGTTAAGTGATTGGATATGCGGAGCATACTCTACATTACCCTGATCACAGATACAAAGAGTTGAAAACAGTGATACTATGCTAAAAATTATCCCCACTGTAGTATCAATATTTTCCAATTTCATTACTTTTGTTACATTTACTAAACACATATTGGAATTTATTAAAAATAAGCATTTCCCCCTAAAATTAGTCTGCTAAAAGAAGACACAAATATTTGTGGTAACACATAGAATCATAAGGAAAAATAAAGTATTAAATGAATCCTGAGCAATGAAATATGAGTTCTAGTAGGAGACTTTGGGGAAGGTAAATTATGTGATTTAAGTCTTTAAAAAATGGAAATATTTGAATGCATAGATGAGCAGAATATGGGAATGGTGCAGTGGATAGAATGGAAAAGGAGAGACTAGGGAATTGACCTGTTGAGCCTGGAAAGATGAAAGCTGTAAATAAATCAGTAAAAATTTACTACCCACCCTCATGCAGTTCTAAAAATTAAAAGTAAATCCAAGACTGTTATTGAAGGACCCCAAAACTAATAGAATTTTATTCGGAATGAAAGAAGATAGTCTTATGGAATTTCAGTCAGAACATCCTTTATAACTCTACTCAAAGGACATTAGGCTGGTAAGATATACACCAAATCATTAGAAGTTCATCACAATAGTCTCCATGAGATATAACAAAACATTAAATTAGTGTGACAAGGGAGTAAGAGATAAAGTGAAAGAGAAGATGAATTGGAAATTTTTGTGACTACAGATTTTTAAATTATGAGAAATTCAAAAACAGAAACACCTGGAGTGAAGCAACTCAGTTTTTGGTATCTACTGTAACATCCTAACACCATGCAAGACTAATTGAATTAAGTCTGGAACTCAGAAAACATATAGACTAGGAGATGGATGCCTGACTGCACAAATGTAACTATTTGACTTCAAAAGATCTTATAAGAAATTTTCTTAGTCTCCAATAACTGTATTTTAATACATTGCAAAAAATAATTGTTTATAAATGAAATATATATGCATTTATAGGCAGATATAAGCTATGGATAAGGAAAAGCAATTGCATTATGGAAATATTGGTTTTTCATATATAGGATGTATTACAGACTAGCCCATCATGTAGGTGCTTTCTCTCTCGCTGTGTGTGTGTGTGTGTGTGTGTGTGTGTGTGTGTGTTCCAGTTTCAACAATTTTGATGACTAGAACTATTTTTTCTGGAGTACAGTATATAACAACAACTTCTCCCCTTCCAGTCCTTCTCATTTGTTTTCTGAAAGCTGTAGGCTCCCAATGAATACACAAATACTCTTGATGTACAACAAGAACAAATAATATTCAGGCCATATCGAAGCATAAAGGCGACCCGGTTCTCTACTTGCCTTTGACATAGCACCTGGGGCCTAACAGATGACCAGCTTGATATGAATAGGTGAATGGGTGGAAATGGGTAAGAACCTGGCACAGGAGATATTTGGAGAAAGGAAAATGAAAGCAATGAGTTTTTCCAAAGATCTAAATTTTTAAGTGGTTGTAATGAGAAAAGTAATGGAGAAGCAAGGGACAGATACAGAGGTAGGTGAATCAGTACAGAAGTACTATAATGGAGGACAATGCACTGAGACTAAATAAAGATTGCTTTTTAAAAATTTAAGTCTCTTTTCAGGGCACAGTCCCATCTTTATTCTTGTTCTAATTTCTACTTTATTAGAGGCGACAAGGTACTGTAAAAGTAAAACAAGCATTATTGTATTTTAATCAAATCTTCATTGCAAGCTCTGGCTGGAAGCACTTGGAGTTCGTCTGAAGTGTTGCTACAGTTAACTTGGAAAGTGCATTTAGGTTTATTTTCTTAAAAGGAGATAAGTCCAGCCTGGAAAATAATTTTAAAGCCTCAATCAGCATTTAAGTTATATTCTGCCATCTGTAGTTTTTAAAAGTCTCTATTTCCTAAAACAGTCTTGAAGCTTTATAGAATACATGGAAATGCTGATGAAATAAAATATTTCACATTCTTACAGTAACATGGAAATCAAGAAATAAGCATAATACTGTTGAAAGCAACCGCCAGGTTATATAAGATCCATTTAAGTGCATCATCCTTCAAGCTTCATAGTTTTGCTTTTGTTAACACTGTACCCTGAACAGACCATTGAACTGTTGCTGACATATTTCTTCTGAGTTCTAACTTCCTCTTCTTCAATGTGAGGCCAAAGTAGAGTTTCAGAGGACTATAGGAGGAAACTGAGTCCAAGTTAACTTGCCTACCCTTCCCTGCTATTCATAATTGAAAGGAAAAAAAATGCCAACTACTTTGTTTCAAAGAGATTAACATACTTTGAGAATAATTTACTAGTTCTATTCCTAATTACTAAAACATATTTAGAGTGATTATTTTCATTCAGCTCACAAATATTGAAACAAGACTTTTGGCATAGTACCAAAAAAAGATTATTTAAAAAGATTTCTAAAGCTAAACTTACAAGAAAGAACAAAAGCTTTTTTTTAAAACTCCTTTTTAAAAGATCTTACCAAATACTTGAGTTGAAGCTTATTACAATATTAAGGAAGTATTAAATAATACTGCTATACAAGTAGACAATGACTGGTAATTCAACAAGTGCTTTCTTTTTTTTTTAACTTTACAAAGGTAAAGAAACACAGAGATCAAGTAATAAAATCAGGAAACCTTCACAAAGAATTAATAAGATTACTAGCAGAGTAGCTTTATGCTTTTATGTAAGGGGTTATGTTCTAAGAATTTTTTTGTAGAAAAAGAAAGAAAACTACTCAACAAATAGGAGGTGTGGCAACTTGAGAAATCACCTGATTCCCAGGTTTTATAAATCTTAGTACTTTTATGTGAGGATATTAATATCATTCAGTCACCAAAACTCAAATTTTTAAGCCATTTTAGCAAGCTCAAACAGTTGCTGTAAATTGAAAAATCCGTAACTATTCTACTGTTAAAGAGCTTTTTTATACAATGCATTTTGTAACTGATACAGAGTAATTTGGGCTGCAGAGGCCTGCTTGATTATGACGTTAAATGCAGGCTGTCTTTGGTTGTTTCAGGGCTCTGGGTAAAAATCTGCTTCTTCTTAAACACTGTGGTTTTGAGCAGTTGTCTACCAACTACTCAGTCTTCCAAAATATTTCCTTCTAGGACCCTAGACAATTTTCCTATCCAAACATATATTGGTATCAGGTGAAAGCAATGCTTTTATGAAACTTTTACTCTGACTTACCTTCGTGTCATTTCTCAATTATACATCTCCACCCTCTGTTCCTATTCTTCCTACTTACTCTCTCTTTTGTATGAAATGACCCTGAAAGAATTTCTAGGCAGTAGTGCAAGGAAGGAAACTCCACGTAGTCGGCTGACTTGTGTGCTGAAGGCGTTTAATTTAGAGTACAAAGAGGCCTAGACAACAACTGTTCCCTGGGTTGGCCAGAGTGCCAGAGAGAATGGAGCTGAGAAGAGAATCTTGGGAGTTTGCTGGCAACTCCACCTGGAGTATCCTCAGAACACAACGCCTAAGATGAAACTGCTGAAGGTCAGGAACAAGTCACCTGAATGGATTAGAAGGAAAAATGCCAGTTGCTCACATGGGGCTGGAAATAATATCTGTTCCCACTAGTCCAAGTAGAGAAATCATACTTCTCAAAGCTTGGGATAGACAGCTGAGAAGAGTTTCACCTCGGCACTTAAAACAATTTAACAAAACAATGCTGTGGTCTCAACTGACATCTTAAAAAGAAGCCCTGAAAGGATTAAATTGTTGCAAAGTAATTAACTGCATCTTGGAACACAGAACAAAATATTAAAAAAAAAAAAAAGGGAAAAATCTTACTTCAAAAATGAAACTAGGGCCAGAGGGTTAGCTCAGTGGTTCCGGCGCCTGCCTTGCAAGTGCAAGATCCTGAGTTCGATCCCCGGTAACCACATACAATGCTGGGCATGGAGACTCACGCCCACCAGCCATCAGTACCACATACCACAGTGCTGGGCGTGGTGGCTCACGCCTGTAATCCCAGTACTCAGGAGGCAGAGGCAAAATTACCACTAACACAAAGAAAGAAAATATGTCCCCATAAGAAAATGTATTAAGCTAAGCAATGTCAGACTTGGACTAAATGTTAGAATTAAGCAGACAGGAGAAGTAAAATAGTTATTGTAACTATATTTAAAATCTTAAAATTTAAACTTGCATTTGCAAAACATATAAACTTAAAACAATGTATATAGGTACACATAGTTTCTTTCTTTCTTTCTTTCTTTCTTTCTTTCTTTCTTTCTTTCTTTCTTTCTTTCTTTCTTTCTTTCTTTCTTTCTTTCTTTCTTTCTTTCGGCTCTAAAGGATAGAAGCAGTAACACTGTGTTATACAGCGTGCCTACCATTTAACTCCTGGCCTTTCCTACTACTGACCAGTAAAGGGAAAAGGGGTCACTGGAGAAATACCTGACTATACAATTGGGGAAGAAAATGCAAAAGACAGATCTGATGCACCTTACAGTGACAGGAAATAAGGAACTGTTTTTACAAACTACATCAATAAATACAGTATTGGAGGTTCCTGCCACCCAAGATCTCTAGATAAAAATGAAGCAAAACTACTAGGTAAAAATTGAGAAAACCAGAATAAAATACAGACTTGTAACATATATACCATATTAATTTAAGAAGCTATATTTAGAGGGTATTATACATGAATAGCACATAAGAATAGTTTACTCAAAAAGGCAATAGTGATAAGTCAAAATGAATATTATAAACACTAAAAATACCCCAAAGCATCATGGCTAATAAGCATGGAAAACATAAAACAAAACCCTAAAAAATAATACAAAAATTTTTAAATGGTAATAAATACAGAACAAACAAATATTTAGCAAAATTATATGTTTAAATTAACCATCTCAATTATCAGATTAAATGGAGGTGGCATAAGCTTTGTAATGTCCACAGAAAATAATTTGAGAGACTGTAATATCTATTCTTTTTGGCAGTAGGGGGGTGGGATTTGGGGGCTCTCTATTACTGAGTTACTCTCCAGCACGTGATTTGTTCATTTATTCACTTGTATATTTTCATGGTACCTGGAAAAAAATTACATTCCAAGCCCTTGGAGTTGTTTGTGTCTGTGTTTGTTTGTTTCTTTGTTTGTTTTATTTAATTTTGAGGTAATTTTGCAGAACTTGCCAAGGCTGTCTCTAAACTTGGGATCCTCCTGACTCAGCCACTGAATCAGCTGGGATCGCAGGTTTCTATAGCTATGTCTTCTCCATTCCTGAGATTTAAAAAAAAAAATCCTGCAAACTGGAAAGAAAAAGGACCTCTAAACTGTTAAAAATCTTGACAAATACCGCTACATTACACGAGTCATAATAATGAAGCATTCAGTGCTATCCACATGAAAATATCATGAAGAGAAGAATTTCTGAACAATGTTTTTTCAAAAATAAACAAGTAGTTCTAGCCAGTGCAAGAGGAATAAAGAAGCCTGTGCTTTTGCCATTGACAACTACAAATTAAAATTTTAAAAATATAATTTACAACAGTATCAGAAAACATGAAATCCTTACATAAATCTGCCAGAAATTGTTGAAAGCTAAATACTAATAATTTCGAAAACTCTTTCTGAAAGAAGTGAAAGAACATTTGAATCACTTGTGACATGTATGTTAATGGACTGGCAAAAGATTTGAACAAATAACGCTAATAACTTTTTGGGTTTGTAGAAGTCCAAAAGTCCTAAAATAAAAATAAACATTCCAAAGTAAAATATCACCTTAATGAACAAGGGCATTAGTAAACAGAAGTGATATATTCATAAAATAGATACATTTTTACAATAAAATGAAAGGAATGATTGATACAGACTACAATATGGTGAATTTAAAACGAATTACGATAAGCTGGAACAGCAAAAGGAATACATATTGTATGCTTAACTTATCTGAAGTTCTACAAAGCATTAATAATGTAAAGAGATAGAAGAAAACACAGTGATTGCCTGCGGATGGAAGGAGGAGGCTGCCTGAGACAGACGGGAGACGTGCAAGAGGCAAGAAGACATTCAGGCCGGGCGTGGCGGCTCACGCCTGTAATCCCAGTACTCGGGAGGCAGAGGCAGGAGGACTGCTGAGTTCAAGGCTTGCCTGGGCTACATAGTGAGCTCAGGGCCAGCCTGAACTACAAAGCAAGACCCTGTCGCAAAAAAAAAAAAAAAAAAAAAGAAGAAGAAGAAGAAGAAGACATTCAGATGGAGGGAGGGGGAGGTATGTTCTGTATCCTGACTGTTATCTCATGGGTAAATAAGTAAGTTGAAACTTGACAAACTGGTACATATTTAGTACATACATCTTTGTCTGTTTCAGCAAAACTGCTAAGACTATGACTAATCACAAACAAAAAACAAAGAGTACAAAAGGAATCCAAAATATTTACATTAAACTTCAAAGTGTTTCCAGAACTAGGAATCTCAAATGTGGAAATAAATAAAATATCTTCGTATTAAAAAAGAAAGATCAGCTATGAACAAGGGTGTACATCTGTCTTTCCAATGTGAGTTTTTAAATTCTTTTGGGTATATTCCTAGCAGGGGTATAGCAGGGTCAAATGGGACCCGTAGTCCTAGTTTTCCTAGAAATCTCCACACAGATCTCCACAATGGTTGCACAAGTCTGCAATCCCACCAACAGTGTAGAAGGGTTCCTTT